>PISX010005932.1:0-102683 GCA_004024625.1 Mellivora capensis
ATCCCAGGACCTTGAGATCATGACTTGAGCCGAAGGCAGAGGCTTAACCCACTGACCCACCCAGGCACCCCTCTGTAAGGAAATTTAGAATAAACAGAGGAGATTACTGGATGTTTCTCATGAAAAATTATATTTCTTTGAACACACCCTTTCCTTTATCTTCGATTCAAGCTTTTCACTGAGCTATTTTATAATTCAATTTGTAGATATGTGATAGCAATGAGAAATAATTATCTAGTGTCATGGAAATAAATTCTATGGTGGAACTGTGGTATGGTGATTCAAACAGACTTCCCCCACACCCCTGAAGCCCCACCCAAGTGAAAAATACCAGTACTGTGTCCCTACATAAATTCATTTCAACATTTCTTACTCCATATAAAATGGTGTTCTTTTGATTTTTCTTTTGAACCAATTACACTGTATTTCCTGTTTCTTCACTGAATAATGAATTAAGTAAAATCTTTAACAGGGATTCATTTTATATCTGCTTGAAAGTCATGATTTTACCATTTTTAGAAATCTATCCTTTAAAAATTTTATAGCTGGAAATTTGACAACGGGAAATTGCACAGCATCTTATATACTAATATACATTTTGGCTATTCTTTTTTTTTTCTTTTTATGTCTAGTTTATTTATTTGTCAGAGAGAAAGGGAGAGAGAGAGAGCTAGCACAGGCAGACAGAGTGGCAGGCAGAGGCAGAGGGAGAAGCAGGCTCCCTGCCGAGCAAGGAGCTCGATGCGGTACTGGATCCCAGGACGCTGGGATCATGACCTGAGCCGAAGGCAGCCGCTCAACCAACTGAGCCACCCAGGCGTCCCCATTTTGGCTATTCTTAATTATCTGGCATTTCAGTGTCTTGTAAATAAATGGTCCTGATAACCAAATAAAGTTTTTTGTTACCATTATTAATAACGCTTCGAACAGAGGAGGTCCTTGATAAATACTTGGTAAGCGAATCAATAGAATTGGCATTTTATCTGAGATCCCTACATCAGGGGGCAAGACAGCCCTTATCTTTTGTATTCATGGTCTGAGGCAAAGATCCACAATGCTCTCCATTCTTCACTATGGTTATTCTGAACTTTACCTGAAATATTGTGAATCTAAACTGTGGAGAGTGTGCCTGGGTGGCCCAGTGGGTTAAGCCTCTGCCTTCAGCTCAAGTCATGATCTGAGTCCTGGGATTGGGTCCCACATTGGGCTCTCTGCTCAGCAGGGAGCCTGCTTCCCCCTGTCTCTCTCTGCCTGCCTACTTGTGATCTCTCTCTCTCTCTCTCTGTGAAATAAATAAGTAAAATCTTTAAAAAAAATAAACTGTGGAGATATTAGAAATTTACTGCATACCTTTGTTCCTCACAAATCCTTTCCCCCACTACTATGCCATAAGAAATCATTCTTTGCGTTGTTTTCTTCTCAGAGTTTACAGAAAAAAACAAAGAAAACTTTTATTTTTATAGTCACCGTGGAACCACTGAAGTCCCTGGTAAAGGTGAGGAGAACCTGTAAGCACTCACCAAAAAGTTGGAATAATCTGGATGTCTAAAGGGAAGCTGAATGCTTAGAAAGAATCAAAATAAAATTTCAAATGAGGGGGGGAAAAGGAGGAATGAAAAAAATAGTTCTAATTGGATGAAAGTTAGAGATTTTTCAAAAAGCAGCTGGGTGGGTCTAAGGAAGTACCTGACAATCCACCATGGGAGTGACTACAGAGCCCTAGCTGATTTTTGTGTCCTCCTTGGTGAAGACAGGATGATTATGCCTTGGCACCGTTTTAAAACAGGAAGAATGAAGGTTTTAAATCACTGTTTTATTGAAGGGAAAAAACGGAATCTGCACCAGAGGATTCAAAAAACCCAGGAAGTGAAGTGTAGCCAACTGCTGCCTGGGGTGGGGGGGGGGGGCAGGTCTGTACCTGGATCCAGACCAAGTCTGTTTCAAGTTTATTTGATTGAGAATTTCACTTTGAAAAGAGTACTTCACGGGACCTTTGGGAGCTGTCAAATGCTGCCCCCGGGCAGAAGATTAACGGCTCTGTGGACCAGCAGGGAGAAGCCTAGTAAATCAGAGGCCCCTTGTTTGTGGGTCTGTGGGCTTACAGGTGGCAATGTAATGGGCTGTGCCTCTCTGCGGGCGCCTGCGGGACTTAGAGTTTATGAGTCAGAACTAACCGCGTGCATGGAAAGGAGCATTTGAATGCATTTTCCAAACTGCCGATTGAAAAATGGGCTTGAATGAGCCTGCAAGAGAAAAGTTTCCTTGCATTATCTGTCTTCTGGAAGGATCCCCAGGAAGCTGGTGGCAGTGGTGGCTTCTGGGGAGGGGAAGAGCCCTTTTGAGTCTTGTAGAAGGGGGGAGGTCAAGTGTTGCAGTTAAGAGCCTGGCACTGGAAACTTTGGTCTGTCCTTTCGTTGTTTGGATTTTCAACCTGCCGTGGTCTCAGCTGTGAAATGGGGATTAAAATGAGGATTAAACGAGTTAATTCTGTGGAAAGTGGAACAACGCACATACTACTATATACAACTATTGACTTTTATCATTACATGTATTTGCATGTTAAACTGAGAAGTATTAGTTATGTTTTTATAAAGCCTTAGAAGTATTTCTTTTTTTTTTTTTTTTTTTAAGATTTTATTTATTTATTTGACAGAGAGAGATCACAAGTAGGCAGAGAGAGAGAGGAGGAAGCAGGCTTCCCACTGAGCAGAAAGCCCGATGCGGGGCTCGATCCCAGGACCCTGGGATCATGACCTGAGCTGAAGGCAGAGGCTTTAACCCACTGAGCCACCCAGGCGCCCCGCCTTAGAAGTATTTCTATAAAACGAATAATTGTCTTATAATCTCTCAGTTTTCTGGCATTTTCTTTTATAATTAACGTTTTCGTACAGTTAGACACAACTTAATGCTTCTTCCTCCCTGTCTCCCTTCTTTGCATTTCTCTTCCATGATTCTGCTCTGCCAGCGCAGGACTCCCTTCAGATCTGGGGTGGCCGGGAAGTGTGAGGGGTCATTTCTATCAGTCAGCCCTCAAAGCCTGGTTCTCCGGGTAGCACCTGACTGCTCCCCAGAGAGTTTATCAGTAGTAGAGGAAATTAAATAATATTTACTATCCTTCAGGCAATTCCCTGCATTGCAGGCCCCCGCAAAAGAGAGGAAGGTGCTATCTTCCTCTATTTTATTATGCAATTAGTAAAGGTGAGGGAATGCCTTCTCAAATGAATGCCCAAGAGCATGGATGTTAAATAGAACCACTACCCTCCTTTCTTCATTAAAAAAATTTTTTTTTCAAATATACAAACAGGTAGAGAGAATAACATAATGAGCCCTCATATATCCAACATCCAGATTTGACAATGTTAACTTTGCTATATTCCTTGTTTTATTTTTATTTTTTCGTATTTTTTTTAAAGATTCCGTTTGAGAGAGAGAGCAAGGGTGAGGGAGGGATAGAAGGAAGGGGAGAAGCAGGCTCCCCACTTAGCAGAGAGCCTTACATGGGAGTCGATCCCAGGACTCCAGGATCATGACCCAAGCCCAAAGGCAGACATTTAACCAACCCCTATTTGCTCCTTGTTTTAAACAAAATTATAGAGCATGACTCTTTTCCCAAATTCTTTTCTTTTTTAAAAATAGCTTTATTGAGGTATACTTCATATAGCATGCAATTCACCCATTTAAAGAGGACAATTTAATGTTTTTAGTATATTTACAAGTATGTCCAACCATTACCATTATCAATTTGAAGACACTGTCATCACCCCTCAAAAGAAACTAACTTCTCTAGCTGTTAACCCCACTTCCCACCACTTCCCTAGCCCTAGTCAACTACTAACCTACTTCCCGTCTCTATTATACATTTTGCGTGCCCTAGATGTTTTATAGAAGTGGAATCATAACATATGACCTTTTGTTACTGGCTACTTTTCTTTTTTTAGATTTTATTTATTTATTTGACAGACAGAGATCACAAGTAGGCAGAGAGGCAGGCAGAGAGAGCAGTGGCGGGGCGGGGGGGGGGGGCTGCGCGGGGAAGCAGGCTCCCTGCTGAGCAGAGAGCCTGATGCAGGGCTTGATCCCAGGACCCTGGGATCATGGCCTGAGCCGAATGCAAAGGCTTAACCCACTGAGCCACCTAGGCGCCCCACTGGCTACTTTTATTTAACATAATATTTTTAAGGTTTACTCATGTTGTAGCATGAGTCAGTACTTCATGGCTGAATAATATCCCATTGTCTAGATATACCATATTTTATTTATCTATTCATCAGTTGATGGATATTTGGGTTTTTTTCTACTTTGGGACTACTATGAGCAAGGCTGCTATGAACATTGGTCTAAAAGGAACATGACATTTTACCCCTAATTTTTCTATGTTTATCTCAAAGAGATAAGGACATTTCCCTACATAACCACACAATAGCATCCAAATTGGCAATCATTTAATAACCCAATTAAAATACAAGTTTCTTCGATTTCCTTAAAATATTTTATTTGTTCAAATCAGGATCCAGTCAATACAGCGCTTGAATATATTAACATTCTGCTATTAAGTCTCTTGAGTACTTTTAATAGAAGAGTGCCATCCCACCTGTCTTCTCTCCTGACATTGGCTTGATGAACAGCTACACCCTCCTTTAAATCACGTTCTGGGGGGAGCCTGGGGGGCTCAGGGGGGCTCAGACCTGCCTTTGGCTCAGGTCATGATTCCAGAGTCCTGGAATCGAGCCCCGCATCGGGCTCTCTGCTCAGCAGGGAGCCTGCTTCCTCCTCTCTCTCTGCCTACTTGTGATCTCTGTCAAATAAATAAATAAAATCTTAAAAGAAAATCATATTCTGGTTGGAATACCTGGGTGGCTCAATCAGTTAGGCATCTGAATCTTGATTTTGGCTCAGGTCATGGTCGCGGGGTCCTGGGACTGAGCCCATGGGATCAAGCCCAGAGCCAGGCTTTGTGCTCACTGGTGAGTCTGCTTCAGGATTCTCTCTCTCCCCTTGACACTCCTCCCCATGCTCTGGCACACACGTTCTCCCTCTCAAATAAATAAACCTTAAAAAAAAAGAAATAAATCAGCTCTGGCAGTCCATAAGAAAACAGAAGATGAGGCTTCCAATAACCTCAATTCTAGTTATGCTCATTCATTGTTTTTGTAGTGAGGTTGAATCTCCGTCCTCAAAATAACTGTAACTTTCTTTTTCTATATAGAACTTCCTTTGAGTCCTGTCCTATTCTATTACATGGTGGACACTTAATCATGACTAGGTGGACTTTCACCTTTCCCCAGGGTGGTGTCCAAGTTCCTGGGGGTTTACCCTGGATTGCTGTGTTTCCATGGCATCCACTGAGACATCCAGATGGCCTTCTGTCTGCTCAGTGCATGCAGATGAGACTCCATTCAGCCTGGAACATGATGTCCTTAGGTCACCTGGCTCTTTGGGCCTTGTCAATGTGTTCTTGAGCACATAAGAAAAATCCTATGGCTCCAATTTTCAGCCAGGTGATTAGGCATTCCATGGGGCCATTTTACGTCTGATTGTCTAGACTTGGGCTGTGTAAAATGGCCACCAGCTACAGCTGGCTGCTGAACACGAAACTGAAATATAGCTACTCCAGACTGGGATGTGCTGTGACTATAAATACGTACTAGATTTCAAAGACTTCATACAAAGAATACAAAATATCTCATTCACAATTTCTGTATTGATTACATGGGGCAATAATATTTGAATATATTGGGTTAGATAAAATATTTTATTAAAACTCATTGCACCAGTTTCTTTCTACTTTATTTAATGTGGCTACTCATTAGGACACTGAGGATTCCATATGTGGCTCAAGTTCTATTTCTGTTGGACAGCGTGCTGGTCTAGACTCTCCACATGGCCATTTCTTCCTGCTCTTCTAAAGCCACACTGAAGCATGGACAGCTCTGGTGTTTTATTACCTGGACAAGCTCTCTTCTGGAATGGGACTGAGCAGAGTGGGATTCACCAGGGATTCACCAGGCCCCTTTCCTGGGAGGGAACTCACACTAGTATCTCACTTGTTTCCTTTCTTATCCACCTTCCTTTCTCTTCTCAATCTGACCCCATTTAGTCAAGGGTAATACAGCCCTTCAGTGCTCTTCTATATGTGTTATGTACACCCACCTGAGCTTTTGAAAGTCAAAGCCAATCATTGGACTCTGATTCTACTGTTATTCTTACCTGAGAGAGTCTGTGTACAGAGCACCCTAGCTGCCACCAGAATGGGGGAAGTATTACAAAGAATAGAACTACTGAGAATGAAAACTGCATCAGTTACTATATCAAATACCGCCATCATCTGTCATTCTGGAAACGTATTGTGCAATGATTCTTTATCAAATGCTATGCGAGGATCTGGAAATACCAAGATAAATGAGACCTAGGTCCTACTCTTAGAAAGAACAGGCCTTGTGGGCGATTGGAGAATGTAAATCCATAGGTGCAGTGGAATGTTAGAGGCATTGCGGCTGAAACATTGGTTCAGGACACCGTAGGGCACAAGGAAATGGCTAGATTGGCCACTTCTTGGGGGGGAGCGGTGGGGGCGGTGAGCAGGGCAACCAGGAAACGCAAGTCAAAGCACTATGGAAACCAAACACTTTATTATGGATTGTTCTGGTGCCTCAGGAAAAATCTCTTTCTGAGCCTTGGTTTCCTCAACTGAAAATAATGTGGACAGTTTTGAGCCATTCTCTCTACCTCAGAGCACTGTTGCAAAGGGGAAATGTTCAGCAAATATACCAAACTGTTAACGTGGTTTGGCATTGGTGGTGGAATTATGGGTGACTATTATTCTGTTTTTAATATTCTGGGGACGCCTGGGTGGCTCAGTTGGTTAAGTGGCTGCCTTCGGCTCAGGTTATGATCCCAGCGTCCTGGGATCGAGTCCCACATCGGGCTCCTTGCTCAGCGGGGAGCCTGCTTCTCCCTCTGCCTCTGCCTGCCACTCTGTCTGCCTGTGCTCGCTCTCTCTCTCTCTCTCCCTCTCTCTGACAAATAAATAAATTAAAAAAAAATTTTTTTTTAAATTTAATATTCTGAATTACCCAATTTTATATAACGAACAAGTATTACTTTTATAGTCTGTAAAAAAAAAGAGAACAATTTTATTTTAAATTTTGCCTTTGCTGCCAAATTTTTTGACTTAGTGGTTCCCTCTACTTCCTCCCCATTCACTGAATCCAACCATTGTAATCTGGCTTCCACCCCCTCATCCAAAGCTCTCCAATGACCTCCCACTTGTGAAGGCCAATGACCTCTTTTCAACCCTTGTCAGCTTGACTTCTCCACATCATTAACACAGCTCCTTAAACTTTCTGAAAAATCATTAAGTTGTGGTGCTAACGGACCTGTACTACAGAAAACAAAAACAAAAACAAAACCCTAGTGTCTACAACTGCCACCATCATAATACAAACATGGCCATTTTGGGGTATTTCCTGCTAGTCTTTTTACTTAAGTGTATTTTTAGATCTTTATGGAAAATATGTATATCCAACTTAGAATTCGTCACCTCCTTGAAACTCTCCTTATTTCCACAAGACAGTTCTTTCCTGGGTTTTCCACAAATCACTCATCTCTCAAGCTTATACACTAATGCACTTGTGTGCATAAAATTTCCTAAAATGTTTGTTAGAATGCAGATCTCTGGACTCCACTCTACCTGCTCATTCATATTCTATTGTATTAGGATTGATTTGGCCCCAAGGGTCTATGTTTTCTGCTTTCTGTAGCATGTGGTCCAAAGACCGCACCAAAAACACTGCACCATCTTCACAGCAAACAGCTAACCATGTCACCCCAAACCAAAAACAACCTTGCAAACCCAAACCACTGTTTCCTAATCATCAGATTGTCTAGGGCTAGGATTTGAGTAGCTGTATAGTTTTTACATCCTCCTTGTGATTCTGATGAACCATTGCCTTAACTGTCACCACACTATTCTATTTGCATTTCCCTGAACACACAGCTCACTTTTCAAGTCTCTGAGCCTTTGGCTGTTCCCTTGGCCTGGATTTAGTTCCTCGTCGCATTCTTCCCTGAGCCTAGCTCAGAGGTGGTCTCTCCTGTGAAACTGCATGGAGGCTTCTCGTCCATCTTTCTTTCCCATCTTCCTTTCCCACTCACAAATTAAAGTTAGTCATTTAATGTCTACATCTTTAGGCTGGGCAATGAGCTACTTGGATGTGAGTTCCTACTTCTGAGGAACACATTACTCCAAGACTTAACGGCCTGAAAGGATTATAAACATTGATGATCTCACAGATCTCACAGTATCTGCAGCTCAGGAATTCAGAAGCAGCTTGTCTGGGTAGTCACTCAAGAAGTTACTGTCAAGGTGTAGGCCATGGCTGCAGCCATCTGAAGGCTTGACTGGGGCTGGAAAATCTGCTTTCCGGATGGCACACTCAAGTGGCTACCAAGTTGGAACTAGCTGTTGGCAGAAGGCCTCAGTTCCCCTCCCCAGGGATCTTCTCAGGGGGTGGCATGGGCGTCCTCACAACATGGTGGCTGGCTTCCTTCAGAGCAGGTAATCCAAGAGAGAGCAAGGTGAAGCCTGCGATACCTTTCATGACTTAGCCTTGAAGGTCACACACCGTCTCGTCTGGAGGATTCTATTAGTCACAAAGTCTAGTCCTGATATAGTATGGAAGATTGTGCAAGGATATAAATACCAGGAGGTGAAAATCTTTTGGGGTTGTCTTTGAGGTTAACTGCCATAGTGAATATCTATTCTTTTTCTCTCTCCTTCACCCCTTTCTCTGTGTGTGAAATGTATTTCATGTTGTACAACTGGAGTTGAACCTTCCTCATCTGGGGGGAGGGAAGCAGCTAACCTAAGCATGGCCTAATTGAATATTCCATTCTCCTGGCCAGAGTGGGCAATCAAATGGGCACGCCATCAACTGCAGCCAGTCAGAATCTTCCTTGACTTTTGCCAAATGGATCTGAGAGAGAAGGTCTCTATTCCTCTACTATTTTGATCCCTAAGAACGACTTAAGTTGAAGCTTCTTAAAGCCATTGGCTCAGGTTATATTGGGGAGGTTATCTTTAAGAAAATGAGGCCAGCACAGAAAGAGAGACAAAGATGAGCAGAGGTGAAAAGAGAAGCTCCCTTCATCCATCCATGCCTAAAATTTATGCTCGGACTTTTCAGTTACATGAAGCAACACATTTCATTTTTTGTTTAAGCTACTTAAAGTTGGATTCCTACCACCTACAAGCAAAACGAGTCCCAACAAATGAGTAGGATCCATATCTTATTTCTCTCTTTTTTTTTTTTTAATTTTTTTAAATTTTTTTTTTTAAAGATTTTATTTATTTATTTGAGAGAGAGGCAGTGAGAGAGCATGAGCGAGGAGAAGGTCAGAGGGAGAAGCAGACTCCCCGTGGAGCTGGGAGCCTGATGCGGGACTCGATCCCGGGTCTCCGGCATCATGACCTGAGCTGAAGGCAGTCGTCCAACCAACTGAGCCACCCAGGCGTCCCGATATATCTTATTTCTCTTGAGTTCTAGCATTGGGTTCAGTTCCTGGTCTCAATTCAAATTTGATGAATACATTAATTAATATATTTTTATATAAAATTGATCTGGTATATGCAAATATTGGGGATTTTTTAAAAAGTATTTGGAACTTACCAAGTAACAGTTATAAGAACCCTAAAAGTCCTAGAACTCGAAATGTTTGTGGATCTGGCAGCTGCCAGAGCCGTGATGTTAGGTCTGCTGAGCTCACGGTGAGTTTCCTCTAGTTCTGTGATGTGGCTGAGTGAATGGTTTGCCAGGATCCTGAGTATACACAGAAATAGGCTGAAAAAAGAGGATAAGAAGAGAGGCACACCACATCCCCTCAAGGACAGGGAAATAGAAAAAGGCCCTGAATGGACCTTCAAACACTCACTTCTGTGAGATGTGGGTAAAATTATGCTGCAGGAATTAAAGCAAGTAAATGGTAAAGGATCTGTAGAATGCCGGCTGTGGGCTGATGGTTTCTGTCCCCTCAAAGAACTATGTCCACGGAGGATCTTGCAAAAACAAGGCTCAAGGTCAGATTTGTAGCTGCAGGTCAAGAGTTTGCCAAATAACTGTGCCAGTGATCAGAGTATCCTGGGAGCCTGGGTGGCTCAGTAGGTTAAGCACCTGCCTTAGGCTCAGGTCGTGATCCCAGGATCCTGGGATCAAGTTCCGCATCGGGCTCCCTGCTCAGTGGGGCATGTGCTTCTCCCTCTACCCTTCCCTGCTGCTCGTGATCTCTCTCACACTCTCTCTTTCTCAAGTAAATAAATAAAATCTTTAAAAAAAAAATTAATGAACTCCTTCCCTGGCTGAGGGATTGAAAGGGACAGAGAAAAATATGCTTTCATGCAGGGATGTTTGCTGTGACTTACATCAATAACCTCACATGTGTGAACAGTTGATCTGGTATGGAATGATATAGGGAGATAGAAAAGGAAGGAAGTGAAATGTGGAAGAGAGAAGAACAGCTTGTCTGCTGCCTGCCTTTTTCTTCAAAGTCTTCTAATACTCAGCAGCTTTGTTGCATCTAGGAGAACTGTTATACACATCATCGACCAAGTGACAGGTCTTTATTTTAATTCATCGCAGAAGCCCTGCTGCCCAAATGATGCCTGACAGAAAGCTCTCTTGTTGGCAAGGGCCTTTTCTCAAGCCAAGGAAAACCACAGAATTCCTTAGTTTTCCCCTTGGGCTCTTAGAGCAAGTCCAGTTTTCTTTAACTCTATAAACTCCTGTGGCTCCTGGTCACAAAGCGATGGCTGTGTTTCAGGGAGAAGACTCTGGTTTCTAAAACAATGAGAGCCTGGATTCTGGAGTCAGACTGCCTGGGTTCAAATCACTGCTTGTCTACTTACTCACTTTGTAGGATCTAGGACAAGTTGTACTTTGTGCTCCTGTTTCCTGAAACACAGTTAAGTATATGATAATCAGGGGCTCCTGGGTGGCACAGTCGGGTGAGCGGCTGACACTTGGGTTTGGCTCAGGTCATGATCTCAAGGTTTTGGGATAGAGCCCCGCATCGGGCTCTGCACTTAGCAGGGAGTCTGCTTTAGGATTCTCCCTTTCCCTCCCCTCACCCCCCCAACTTGCTCTCTCTTTCCCTAAAATAAACAACTCTTTAAAAAAAAGAATATGATAATAGTATTTCTTCATGGAGCTGGGGCAGGTATTAAATGAATACATGTATATGTTTATGTTAAGAGAGAGTTTCGGACATGTAGGAAGCCTTATATAATTCATTTACACTATTATCGTTATGCAGACAAAACCTCATTTTTCTCTATGAATCTCCCTGAATCTTTGTCATTGTAGGTACATTCTTTTTTTTCTATTTGGCCCTCTTTTTTTTCTTTTTCATTACATCTCATGGTAATTATTTGTGGACCAAATGTTGGTTCACTGGCTTAAGCCAGTTTGATGGTACACCGCAGTCCCTCTGCCAATTTGCATCCAGAGTCTGGGGCATCTCACCCTCCATAGGGCCACTGGACAGTGAGGTCCATGAAAGTCAGTGTCTGACCAAATTCCACACCCAAACACTGATTGGCAAACAAACACAGGAGTCCTTGTTAGCTCCCTGAACTCAAGGCTCCTGACCAGAACCTTGCATTGAAATACTTGCCTGAACCATAGCACGTTGTCCTAAAGCAGGACCTGGCCACACTTCTCACTGACTCAGGTGACAGAATCCTGCGTGAAGTAGCAGGCACAGGGCTAAATGAACACCCAAACCAACAGCCCTGTTCAGTACTCATCCAAAACTTAATGCCCCTTTCCTTTAAAGGTGAGATTCCTGCTCTCTACACGTACCGCAAAAACCACGCATTTCACTAATAAAAAGTTCTTTCTAGCGTCTCTTATGCTAAAGAATAAATCCTTTAGTGTAGATTCAGAAATGAATTGTTCAACGAGCTGTAGTAGCCACAGATTCCAAGGCCAAGTTCTGATTAGGGCCATCAGTGCTCACAAACCACCCCCTGGAGTTTGTATTCCCCATTAGAGCACTTTAAAGTAGTCATTAACAGCTCCTAGGGTGAATATTAAAACTAACTTTTAAAGCACTCACATATATCTTGCTGTCTAAACTGAAGTATTTAAATTATGACAATAATCGCCCAATGCCTGTGAAATCTTCAGACCGTATCTTGATTTTTTTAAAGTGACAGTCTACCTATTAAGTCTGATTTTTTTTAAGACATTCGTAGATTCTTCATTAAAGATGAACAATTAAAATAACACCAGCTGATGAAATACTCTCTTTGCAAGAAATCTTCACAGCTCTTGACTTTTTTTTTTTAAGATTTTATTTATTTATTTGTCAGAGAGAGTGAGCACAGGCAGACAGAGTGGCAGGCAGAGGGAGAAGCAGGCTCCCTGCTGAGCAAGGAGCCCGTTGTGGGACTCAATCCCAGGACGCTGGGATCATGACCTGAGCCGAAGGCAGCCACTCAACCAACTGAGCCACCCAGGCGTCCCAGCTCTTGACTTTTTAATTGCTGAAAAACGTGTTTTCAGACACGTGGGTGGGTTGTAAGTGATTCTACATGTGACTTGGGCTCTTTAGAGCTGATCCTAACCAGAGCTCTTTAATACCAGGATTCTTGGGACGCCTTCGGCTCAGGTCATGGTCCCAGTGTCCTGGAATCGAGTCCCACATCGGGCTCCTTGCTCAGCGGGGAGCCTGCTTCTCCCTCTGCCTCTGCCTGCCACTCTGTCTGCCTGTGCTCGCTCGCTCTCTCTCCCTCTCTCTCTGACAAATAAATATTTTTTTTTTTAAAGATTTTATTTTTTTATTTGAGAGAGAGGCAGTGAGAGAGCATGAGAGAGGAGAAGGTCAGAGGGAGAAGCAGACTCCCCATGGAGCTGGGAGCCTGATGCGGGACTCGATTCCGGGTCTCCGGGATCATGACCTGAGCCGAAGGCAGTCGTCCAACCAACTGAGCCACCCAGGCGTCCCACAAATAAATATATTTAAAAAAAAAAATTTAAAAAAAATTTTAATACCAGGATTCTCAGTGGGAAACAGTCCCCAAAGAAATAGATTTTTGATGAAGCTTAAATATCAATGTATTGACACAGAAGGTCTTTTAAACTCTTACTGTCTATAGAAAACAACTTTCATAAAAAGCCATGCAGCCAAAACAGAACAGAGTTCAATGCCCTGTTTATTTAGGACACACCTCACTCCCTTGCTTTTGAAATTGAGCTAGAAGTGGGTCACAGTAGGCAAAATATTAAAAGAAAATATAGATATTTATTTTTAGTGTCCTTGATGGTACATAAGTTTGGTTCTAGTTAATTGCACAGAGGGCAGCAGGGGGCATAGCTTTTCTGCAAGATAAGAGAGAGAAGGCAGAAGGCAGGAAAGATTAAGAAGGGCAATTGCCAAGGACAGGGTTTGTCTAGTGTGAAGTGGGTGGTATGGGACACCTGGCTGGCTCAGTCCCTAGAGCATACAATTCTTGATCTTGGGGTTGTGAGTTCCAGCCCCACGTTGGGTATAAAGATTACTTAAAAAAAAAAAAAAAAAAGTAGATGGTGTATCACTAAAAACCCAAACCCAAGCTTTTTGTTTTTATTTCTTGTTATTGTGTTGTTAGGGGAAATGAAGGAACTCTATGCTTATGGAGGCATAATGATTCACTGGGATATAAGCACGAAGCTGTTTAACCGTTCCCAGCCTCCTCTAGTGGAATCCCTGGGCAGTGGGCTCCTTTTATACCTGACTGACATTCCCTCCCGATTCTGGAACTCCCCAGTCCTATTTCTAATGTTCGGTCCTCCTCATTTCTCAACTTCAATCTCAAGAACAAAACAACACGAAAGTTAAACATCAATCTAGAGGGAGTGGGGGTGGGAGATGTGTCTGCCTTCACACACCCATCTTCTTCCGTCCTAGAGAGGACCACCCGAGGTTTGGGGGATGGAATGAGAGGCGGGATCTCTTCACTTGCTCCTTGAGGCAGGAGGGCAGGGGGTGCTAAGGCCAAGGTTGCTACTGCTTTTCTAATGCTAATAGATTTTCTTCCCCACCATAGCTGCCCATCTTCACCCTCCCTGGGAACACATGTCCTACCACATAGTCTCTTGACCTGGGGTCTGCCTCATGCTCAGCCACTTTTTCTTTCTCTCAGCTCAGGCCTCCCCCTACCCAAGTGGCCCTCTTCTACAACATTCTCTTGGATGTGGTACTGGCAAGGTGGCCGGGCTCAGTTACTGGGTCTACTCCACTTAGAGGAAATTCTATCCTTGCTGTGCAAATGGTGGAAATGCAGTCTGGAGCCTCATGAAGAGTGAATTAGAGCACTTTGTAGGAGACAAGTGGAACAATAGAAAACCATCTGTCATTAACTCAAAGGAATGCATCATTCCTAGAAGTAATGCAATTCCAGGCTGAGGCGGGGAGTGGAGAGAGCAAACTCCCAACCCATCTCCTAATTCCAAGCCGTAACTTAATGCCCAGTACACAGACAGAGAACACATCAGATGCTCTAATTGGTGAAAGCAGATACTGCATTTGATTTTAGCTAATAGGCAGAGAAGAGATAATGGTTCTACTTAAGCCACACCTTTCCCTTTCACCCTTGAGATGGAAGCTACTACTTCCAGAGCTCCCCACACATCTCCAATGCTCTGAATCTTGCCCTGATATGAACTGTTAAAATGCTCCTGAAGAAAAATATTTCCTACTGGAAATGATTAGTTGTTGTGTTTTGTTTTTGTTTTTGTTTTTTTTTAGATTTTATTTCTTTATCTGAGAGAGAGAGAGCACACACAAGCAGTGGGGAGGGGCAGAGGCAGAGGGAAAAGGAGACTCCCCGCTGAGCAGGGATCCTGATGCGATGCGTGACTCCATCCTAGGGCCCTAGGGTCATGACCTGAGCCAAAGGCAGAAGCTTAACCAACTGAGCCACCCAGGCACCATGGAACTGATTAGTTTTAATGTCTCCTTCGTTAGGCCTTATTCAAACCCCTTTTTCCTGTAGTAACTCATTAAACTTAATTGCTTGGCTCCATCCCCCCGGCTCCCATATTTTCTGTACCTCTTTGAGAGTCAGGAACAACTCTGGGGATCAAGTGAATAGACTATTTTTTTTAAGATTTTATTTATTGGGACGCCTGGGTGGCTCAGTTGGTTAAGCGGCTGCCTTCAGCTCAGGTCATGATCCCAGTGTCCTGGGATCAAGTCCCACATCGGGCTCCTTGCTCGGCAGGGAGCCTGCTTCTCCCTCTGCCTCTGCCTGCCACTCTGTCTGCCTGTGCTCGCTCTCTCGCTCTCCCTCTCTCTCTGACAAATAAATAAATAAAAAAAAAAAAGATTTTATTTATTGATTTGAGAGAGACAGAGTGAGAGAAGAGAGAGAGAGCCTGCATGCATACAAGCAGCATACAGCAGAGGGAGAGGGAGAAGCAGATCCCCACTGAGCAGGAGCCCGAAGCGCGGGTCGGTCCCAGGACCCTGGGACCATGACCTGAGCCAAAGGCAGACACTTAATGACTGAGCCACCCAGGCGCCCCTAGACTATTTTTTTTTTACTTTTTATTATGGGAAATTTCCAAATTATAGTAATAAAGTTCTACAATGGTTTCATAAAGTGAGATCCTAGTAAGGTTTATCTGTTTCATTTGATTGAAACATTTCTTAGAAGAGGCAGACTACCTGAGGTTATGCTATGGTAGCAGGCAGCTCCAAAATCATAGCAGTTTATAACAACTTAGGGTTATTTCCTGCTCACGTGAATTTCCGTTGTGAATCAGCTTCACACACTCTTCACTCCTGGCCATGAGCTGAAGAAACAGTCCCCGTTTGGGATACACCCACTTCCTGGCAGATGGAATGAGAAATGGTTAACACACAATGACTTTTAAAATTTCTTTTTTTTTTAAGCTCTTATTTATTAATTTGACAGAGAAACAGTGAGAGAGGGAACACAGGCCAGCAGAGAGGGAGAGGGAGAAGGTGGCTTCCTGCTGAGCAGGGAGCCTGATGCAGGGCTCGATCCTAGGACCCTGGGATCTGACCTGAGCCGCAGACAGATGCTCAACGACTGAGCCACCCAGGTACCCGACTTTTAAGATTTCTGCTCAGAAGTAGCAAATATCACATCTGCTCACATTTCATTGATCGAAGAAAATCACATGGCCAAAGCTGAGGTCGGTGTAGAAAAAAGAAGCACAATTCTCCCAAAAAGGAGGGCCACATGTATTGAGAATAATGCAATCTGTCATACCTTCTAAGTCTCTTTCAATGTTAGGTTTCTCTCCTCATCTTCCCCTCCACCCCCAACAATCTACTAGTTGAAGAACTTGGGTAATTTGCACTGTAGAATTTCCTATATTCTGGATTTTGCTAATTGCATCCCTGTGGTGTACTTGTTTAACACATTCTCCTTTCCTCCTCTTTCTTCTAAATCTCTCTTAGAAGAGATGTTTAATCTCTCATTAAACATATAGGCATGTTCAAATTCAGGTTCAAATTTTTGGCAAGGATGCTTCCTAGACGGTTATGTATGTCGTTAGTTGTCTCTTGCTGTGTAACAAATCATCCCCAAACGTGGTGGCTTAAAACAACAGTCATTATCTACTATCTCGTGGCTTCTGTGGGTCAGGGATTCAGACAGGGTACAGGTGGACAGCTTGTTGCCTTGTGATTTCTGGGCTCAAGCTGAAAAACTCAGAGGCTAGACTGAAATCACCAAAGACTGAATGCCTTGTTCAAGCTGGTTCACTCACTTGTTTAGCAAGTTGGCGTTAGTAAGTGGGTTCTTTTTCTATGTGGGCCTGTCCGTAGGGCTCCTTGAGCAACTTCACATCATGGTGGTTGACTTCCCCCACACTGATTGGTCCAGAAGAGCAATGTCAAAGCAGCAATGTCTTTCTTTACCTACCTGTGAATTCATACACTGACACTTCAGATGGTCACAAAATCAGCCCTTATTCAGAGTGGGACGTCTACACAAAGGCATAAATACCAAGAGTGGAGGTTCACTGGGTCAGTCACCTTGGAGCCTGAATGCTCTATTTGTCATGTGGTTTTTGATGTTAAAAAAGATAAATAGGAACAATCGATAGCATGTTATATGGGACAGTGGTTGTCAGCATTTGAGATGGCATGGTCCAGGAGATCTTCAAGGGGCGAAAATAGGTCTAAGTGGAACTACTACATCTTTGTTTTGCCACGTAAAGTCACTCAAAAAGAGTTACCTGTTCATTCTGCCATTATTTTTTCATTTTTTTAAAAAGGCCTTTTAAAAATTTATTTATTTATTTTTAAAGATTTTATTTATTTATTTGACAGACAGAGATCGCAACTGGCAGAGAGGCAGGCAGAGATGGGGAGTGGGAAGCAGGCTCCCCGCTGAGCAGAGAGCCTGATGCGGGGCTCGATCCCAGGACCCTGAGATCATGACCTAAGCTGAAGGCAGAGGCTTAACCCACTGAGCCACCCATGTGCCCCTAAAGGCCTTTTTTCTCTAGAAGTACATTATCTCAGAGTGAAGAATTATCAGCTTTGATGTGGAGCATCAAATGTATAGTGAGAGTCCACTTCGAAAACAGCTGTAGTCCAGTAGGAGGATTCCAGTACCCTACCATCCCGCAGTTCCACTCCTGGCTGTACACCCCTGTGGGATTATACATGTGCACACCAGGACCACGCACAAGGACATTGGTGCCAGTATGTTCGTGACAGCCTCGCACTGGAAACAAACCAACTGCCCTCAACCATAGCTAGATAGACAAACTGATGTATATGCATACTGTATGTTTCCACTTACATTAAGTCCCCAAACAAGAAATACTAAATCACAGTGCTTTATGGTGCATACTAACATGAAAAAAGTAATAAAAAAAATTGTGATAAAGATCAAGGGGCGCCTGGGTGGCTCCGTTAGTTAAGTGTCTGCCTTTCCCTCAGGGTCCTGGGATCGAGCTCCCTGCTGAGCAGGAAGCCTGCTTCTCCCTCTCCCTCTGCCTGCCTCTCCCCCTGCTGGTGCTTGCTCGCTCTCTCCCTCTCTCTGTCAAATAATAAAATCTTAAAAAAAAAAAAAAAGGACAAAGTTATGGCTACGTTTGTGAGGATTTTGGAGAGACACAAGTAGACACAGTTGAGGGGCTGGCGGTGTTCAATTTACTGACCTCACTGATGGTTACACAGATGGTGCCTTGATAACTCATTAAGCTGCACATTTTATGTTTTTTTTTCTGCCTGTCTGCTGTATTTTACCATAAAAAGGGGGTTTTAAGAAGGAAAAAAATTAGTCTCTTTAATTAAAAATTTTAGCTTTAGGGGAAGCTTTTTTTAAAAAAGACCACCTGTTCTTTCTCGGTTCCATCATCCTTCTCCCACCCTTTTCTTCGCACGGGGTGTCAGCGGGCTCTCTGTTAGTCCCGGCGCCGGCGGCTTCACACTGGAGACTCTCACTCATCCCTGATTCAGGGGGGCAGGAGTGGCTGTGTGGTTGAGCACACGAGCACACACACTCAGGAGGCTTCCCTTCCTTGTGCTTCTAGAGAGCATCTTCTCTCCTCTTCCCAGGTTGCAAGAAGAGGGCACAGGCTCTCCTTAAGAACTCTGAAGTTTCCCCCAAACTGCTCCCCCAAAACCTCCAACTTGTTCCCCCAGGCCTTCTGGGCAGGAAAGAGGCCCTGGGATGGCCCTGGACTAAAACCGCTTAGCGCTGTGGTTCTCAGCAATGGCTCCAAAGAGCCCATTTTGGTCCCGGGCACTTTATGGCATCCCGTGACACTGTGGATGGGGCATTTATTATACGCCAGGCATTTCGCCAGCTGCTTACATGGTGCAGTGCTTTATAACTTACAACAGCTTATTTCATTTTCAGAACAATCCTATGAAATAGATGGGAGATATCTACTTTTACTTTTCAAAGAGGCCATCGAGGCTCCTGACGTTTGGGTATTTGATCCAAAGTCACTGTAAAGGGCTGGCCATACCTCTGAATACGTACCATACCTGAAGACTCTTGGCAGAAAATGACCCCGTGGGGTTCCTCAGGTGGGAATGTTTGATATTATCTCCCCACCCACCCGAGCTCCCGGCCCACAGTTGATTTTGCCAGAAGACGTGACCTGACTCAAGGGCAGCCAAGCTATAGGGCAGAGATAGATGGAACAGCCACAGGAACGAGCTGCCCAGACAGGAATGATGGTGATTACAGAGAGAATTAGATTATCTCTGGAGCGTTTGGTGAAAAATACAGGGAAATTGTTGTTACAAGAGTGAAAGCTACAAGACGCCAGAGATGAGCAAGTTGTGCACAGGCCCCATAAAGAGGGAGAGCGAGTCTGTCAAGAGTAGGGAGTACGGGTCAGAGTAAGCTTGACCATGAACAGAAAATGTGTATCTGTTGACACCGAAGAAGGTGAGTTACTTGAATGACGCTGGCAGGAGCACTGGAAGCAAAGATTTCAGGGGACCACGTTCCCATAATGATGGCGAGCAGCACTCCTATCGCTGTGTGGGCTCAGGGCAGCCTCTGTCTCTGGTGGCCCCTGTTGGGCCGGTAGCCCCCACCCCTTGGTGCTCTGTGTGGCAGGAAACCCCTCCCCATCCTGGCCTGGCTGGGCTTCTAGGGGCTCTGGCCCTCGCGGGACCGTGGGGGGTCGGTGCAGCCCCTACCCTGCTTCCCCGGGCAGGCAGGAGGCCACTCTCAGTGACTTTGGGGCCAGCAGCAGCTCTCCCAGCAACCAGAGATGGCTGTTGGGGGAAATACTCCCCCTTTGGCTTCAACATTGTTTTTGGGGTGCTGGCTCCTGGGCCTGGGGTGAGAAGGGCATACTCTCCAGCAGCTCCATGCTGGCAGGTCTGGGAGGCCTCCACCCCACCCGGCAGCTCCTAGGATCAGAGACACCATGTTGGTGCTGGGCTTTGCCTGCTGCATCCAGGCCCTCTGGGAGATCACCTTTCTGCTCAAGTTTTTCTCCGTGTTCTTGGGTCTCATCGTCTTCCTGGAGCTGGCATCAGGGATCATGGCCTTTGTGTTCGAGAACACAATTTGAGACCTGCTCAGTTTCTTCCTCAACAACTACGTCAAGGCCTTTCGGGACAACATTGACTTCCAGAACCTCATTGACTTGGCTCAGGAATATCCATCTTGCTGCGGAGCCATGGGGCCTAATGACTGGAACCTCAATATTTATTTCAACTGCACTGACTTGAACTCCAACTGGAAGCACTGCAGGGTGTCCTGCTGCTGCATCAGAGACCCTGCGGAAGGTGTCCTCAGCACCCAGTGTGGCTAGGACTCCAGGCTCAAACTGGAGCTGGAGCAGCAGGGCTCCATACACACCAAAGGCTGCTATGTAGGCCAGTTCGACAAGTGGCTGCAGGACAACCTGAATGTTGTGGCCGTTGCCCTCCTCCAGATCTTTGGTATCTCTTTGGCCCAGAGCCTTGTGAATGACATCAAAGCAGCGAAGGCCAACTGGTGAGGCTGCCACAGTGGCCATGGCCACCTGCCTACCCAGTGACCACCCCCCAACTCCCCCTACCATGACACTGTGCCCATGATGGGCAAGGACACAGGTGTTTCTGCTTGGACCTGAGCTCCATATAGGGTAGTGTAGGTGTGCAATGTGCCCATGGAGACAGCTGTGTGCCTCTGCCTGGGCTGCCTGTTATGGAGCCATGTGCTTGGTAGGTGAGTGTGTCTATGTGAGTGTGCACAGGAGCCACCATCTCAGCTGTTATCGGGTGGCGGGCTCTCCAGGGCCTAGGAATGGCACAGCTAAGATGGTGCAGGCCAGGTCGGGTAGGGGTCTGCCTTGTCCCCTCCCAAGCTAGGACACAATTCTCTGTGCATGGCTATGTGGGGCAGGGTTGGGGCTGCTGTTGCCTGGGACACAGCCTTGGGCAGCTTTTAGAGCTGCCTTCCCTACCAGCTGTGTCTTTGACCCTGCCATGAGCACACTTCGGCCTCAATATCTCAGACTCTAAAATGGATCCAAGAATTTTTTTCACCCTTTCTTACCTCTCAGAGATGGCTACAAACTACTCAAATAAACAAAATCCTAAAAACCAAAACAAACAAACAAAAAAGTTTGAGGCAGATAATCAAGCTAAGAGGATGATGATCAAGACAGCCTGAGCCTATAGGCAATTAATAATATATCTTATTGGATGACAAGAGGAAAACCTTTTTTCCAAAGTACTGGTGGAAATGTAACAGAGAGAAAATAAGAAAGTTAGAGAATCAATCTAGGAATCTATCATTTGATTAACAGAAAAGAGGGATTTTAAAAAAAGAGTGAGCAGAAAAAAATGGAGTGGAGGAAATTAGCAAAGAAATAATGGATGAACATCCCTCCAACTGGATGATGTCAATCTTCAGAGGCTAAGGTCCCATTGAGTGCTCAGTGAAACAAATGAGGCAAACAACAGACAAAAAGCCAGAGCATGTCTGGACATAGGCCAAGAACAGCAAGGAAAAAGAGAAGAGTCTAAAAGCTTTAAGAAAGAAAAAAACAAAACAAAACAGGTGCCCCATAAAGGAATAGGTAGGAGATAACACTAGACATCTTAATAGCAACACTGGATGCCAGAAGACAATTCTGGGGTGGAGGGTTTATCAATTAATACCCAGCTAAACTGTCAATCAAGCTTGAAGGAAGAATAAAAGTATTTTTAGTCATACAAGGTCTTAGAAGATTTACCTTCCCCTCTCTCAGGAAGCCATCGATGGTTGGGCTCCAGCAAAATGAGTGTGTAAACCATGAAAAAAGATAGCATGGAACAAAGGAAACAAAAGTCACAGGGGTACCTCGGTGACTCAGTGAGCTGAGCATCTAACTTCGGCTCAGGTCGTGATCTCAGAGCGATAAGATGGAGCCCCACGTCATTGGGCTCTGTGCCAAGCCAGGAGTCTGCTTCTGCCTCTGTCCCTACCCCTGCCCCATTTGGCACAGTCTCTCTCTGTCCCAGATAAATAAATAAAATCTTAAAAAGTAGAAGCGGGAGCCCCAAAGGGAAACCCCAGGCATGCAAGAGACCTAGAGAGAAATCACTCCAAAGAGAAGCAGGATGATGGCAGACTTGGAGAGGGTGGTCTCTAAGAAAATGATGATTAATACACTTGAGAGTTTGGCAGAATTTATAGCTTTATAAATTCTCATTGATCTATTCCAATGTACTTCATTATTTTAATTACTGTATTCATATTATGCTTTGATATCTAAAAACACAAGAATATCCTCATTATTTTTCCTTTTCAAAAGTTGCTCTTTTGGATAAGCTTAACATTTAAACTGCAAAACAAAATACACTTTTAAGTCCATGAAAAATATTATTTGGATTTTTATTCTAAATTTTTCATGGCAGTATAGTAGGGTTAGTATTGAGCCAATAGGTACTGCTTGGTTCTTCTAGTTGTTTCTAATTAGCAGTCACTTTGATTACCTGACATCTGGGACATGCCAGTTTTAAATATTTTAAAATCCCTGTGGCAAAGATGTTAGCTGGGCATATATTTGCCTAACCTTACTATATTTCCAAGGATCCTCTGCAGTTCTCTTCAGTGAAATGCCAGGGGAAGCAATGTCACTTCTAGGCCAGGCCAATAAAAATTTCTAGACTTATCCCTTTATGTTCTCCCTTCCCTCCTCATTTCTTAGAATGTTGATGGTGACAACCAAAGTCACCTTAGAATATCATAAAAAATGGCAGACACACTATAATCCTGGATCCCTGGAGAACCATGTAGATAAGAGCCATGTGGGCAAAAACCTCCCATCATTCCAGTCCTACCACTACCAACAGGAAAATCTGCTTTGAACTATTACAGAAGAGAGAAGTGAACTTACTGTCTTGAAACCATGGACAGTTTTTAGCTCTATTTAGCCTACCCTAACTAATATGATGACTAAACAAATGTTACACTTTTTTAGAGGGCAATTGAATGGTACTTATCAAAATTGTAAAAGCAGAAATATTCTGATACAGCAATTTCATTTATAAGAATATCTCATACAGAAATACTTAAATAAGCAGGAAATGTTTTATGTACCAGGATGTCCACTGCAACATTATTCACAGTAACAAAAAACTGAAGACAACCCAGAGGTACATCTTTAGGGAAATGCTTAAATAAATGATATAAATAGCCAATGAAATGCTATGCAGCTCTTTAAAAGAAGAAGCTCTGTGGCATGAGGATAAATGTCTTTTATAAATTAATGAATAAAAATTTGTAAATAATATTCATAGCATTTTCTGGGTTTTGTAAAACAACTATAAATACATAATCTAATATATTATAATTATAATCTAACATATATCTTATATATAAAAATTCATATGTACATTATACATACTAATACATACAAAGAAAATCATCTAGAAAGTTATATACCAATATATTAGTAGTGATTACCTTTAAAGATTAAGAGCACTGTGGTAGTTTTAAACTATGTCCACAAGTACTTCCGTATTCCTCTTTGCAAACGTGGGGCCCAACTTCTATCCCCTCGAATGTGACTGGATTTAGTGTGTGTGTGTGATTCCAGAGATGAGGTTATACAAGACATTTGGATGCCTCCTTACTCTGCCTTTTGGACCATTCACCCTTGACACAGCTAGCTCTTACCTTGTGGAAACTAGAAGCTTGAAGGTGAGGTCCACATGTTAAAGAACTGAGGCCTGCCAACAAGCAGCCCTAACTGGTCAGTAATGTGAGTAGATCCTACTTGGTAGTGGACTCTTCAACCCCAGTCAAGCCTTCAGATGACCACCATCCCTGCTGGCATCCTCACAGCAATTTGTGAGAAACTCTGAGCCAAGAACCACCCAGCTGAGCCATTCTGGATTTCTGATCCACAGAAACTGGTACAATGATAGATGTTTATTGCTTTAGGCTTTTAAGTTTTGGGGGTAATTTGTTATGCAATAATAGATAACTAAAATGAATATGAGGAGAAGGGTAAGGGAGAGCACTACTTTAAAATTTTTCTCTATTCTTCTTCATTGTTTACATTTTTACAGTTAACATTTCTAATTTTTAAAGTTTTTTTTAATTATTTATTAATTTGACAGAAAGAGATCACAAGTAGGCAGAGAGGCAGGCAGAGAGAGAGAAGGAAGCAGGCTCCCTGCCGAACAGAGAGCCCGATGCAGAGCTCAATCCCAGGACCCCGAAGTCATGACCCAAGCTGAAGGCAGAGGCTCAACCCACTGAGCCACCCAGGCACCCCGATATTTGTAATTTTCTTTTTAAAGATTTTCTTTATTTATTTGAGAGCGAGAACGAGAGATAGCATGAAAGGGGAGAAGGTCAGAGGGAGAAGCAGACTCCTCATGGAGCTGGGAGCCCGACGTGGGGCTCGATCCCAGGACTCCAGGATCATGACCCAAGCTGAAGGCAGTTGGTCAACCAAGTGAGCCACCCAGGCACCCAACATTTGTAATTTTTAAATAAAAAAAAAATTTAAGTTGAAGAGAGAAAACTTTAAGGAAAAGTAGTAGCTCATCATTTGTGGGACCTATAAAGAATCATACATATTTCAAAAGTTGTGTAAGAAACTCTTCCAATGACTAGCAGAAGAGACTGCATATATAGAGAAACAGGCCAAAAAAATATATAAAAATATCTGCTCATAGTGATATAAAATATAAGACTTTGCCAGTCGTCGATCATTATTATGTTTTTCTGCCTGAATATTACCCAGTCATCCCTGATTTGCAAAGGAGAAAACTACAGAAAGGCATTTCTCTGTGTTGTACAAATGTTTGTGTTTGTGTTAACAAAGGACAAAGAGCCCCTTTCTGATTTTTTTCCTTCGAGAACCAGTACTTAAACTTACAGTTTTGATTAATGGTAATGCCCCTTAGTTAAGACACCAGCTGAAGAAGTTAAGTAGGTATTTAACATCTGCTTCTTTCTCAACACTCCATAGCCTTCCTCTGGGTTGTACCCATTTGAACTTCAGTATTTGTCTTTTGTTTATGTTATTTCTTGTCTTCTACCCAATTATTGTATCTCTGTCCTCCTTGGACAAACCCAACAAATCAGTCCAGCCAGGTTGCAAAGCAAGGACTTCTTAAACAAAACAAAACAAAACATTGACTTAATGACTTCCCCTGGTCATAGTTACATTTAATTCCTGTTGAGCTAATGGAACCAGGGGACTGATGTCTGTATCCTGCAGCAAATATTCCCATCATTTCTTCTTCTCCACTTAAAAACATTCTTTAGCTCTTACTAAAGTTAAGGGCCCCAGAGTTCTTTATGTGAGCATTGGATGTACTGTTACAGGGACTTTATTCATGTACCAGATTTTTAAAAAAGCGAATATTCATCTTTCCTCTCATATAAACTAAACATCTGCAATTTTCCATATGTAATGATACCATCAGGGGAGCAAGGAATGTAAGAGAAGAAGGGGAAAAGTCATTAAAAAGAGAATGTTAGGCTGGCCATTTCAAAGGAACCTAGACCTAGCCTGACTGTCTGAAAAGTTAAAGTAATTGTTCAACTTGAATTACATCATCAACCCAAGTTGGGGTGCTCAGCGCATTCCAATCATGGCTATTCCAGCTAACCACCCAAGTCGTATAAAAACTGCTCTCAACCTGTTCTCGTTCATTTTTAGTATCCAGGCTTAATTAGCATCCAGACAGGAACTTGACACCTATTCGACACACTTAAAATATGTTAGTAAAATAATCGTCCCAATATCCTCTGCTAGTCCTCTTTGCTGACATAGTCAAAGCATCCACTATGAGTTTCCCGAAAGATAGTGGAGATCTATACTGTTTTGACTACGGAAAGCGGGTCTTTTCGGTACTGACTGTGTTATGGTCTCATTTGGATTGTAGTGGGTAAATAAGAATGAGATAAAGTCTAAATAAACTGGCTCTCAAATCCCCATGCTTGCATGGATTTATTTGGTCCTTTGATGTCTTTTTTGTTTCTCTGTTGGAATGTTTCAAATGTGCACTTAAGTCACCCATAGAAAAGGCTGGTAATGTAAATGGACATGTGTTTAGAATGGGCTGTCATCTTAACCTTCCCAGAGATGCAAAACCCATAAAGCACAAAGGGTCAATTGGAATTACCTCTTCTGTTTCTTCTTTTAAATATGAGAGGTTGCAGAGTTCAGAGTGCCCTTTCCTTCCCGTCTCTCTATTTATTCAGGTGACTTAAATTTTGGCTGTTCTATGGAGGGGTTGACCCTCAACTCTAGGACATTCTTCTTAAAATTGAGTTTTAACTTTCATGCCTTACTGATTATTTTAAGAGTACTATTTGAGTCTTTGATACTCTATCTTCACAGATATTTGAAGATAAAATGTTTCACAGATAAAATGTTTCCCATTTTAAAAAATCTATTAGGAATATAGGAGTGCATAATCTGAAGTATTTGAAGTCATATTGTAAATGCTCTTCAGGTTAAAAAATTTTTTTTAAATCAGAAAAGTAACACTAAAGAAAAATCGGAAAACAGAGGGGAAAAATCATCCGTAATCTATGACTCAAATACAAGTGCTGGTAAAATAGACCTACAGAGAGGCGAGGTGGGACAGGGACCCAGCAAAGCACATCCGTGGTATATTGAAACTGGTACATACTGGCTACTTAACAGCCCTAGAGCCAAAGGTCTGTATACGTGCACAGACTGCTTTTTACAGACCATGTTTTATCATGAGTATTTTTGAGTAACATCTTCCTAAGACAAGGAATTCTATTCCTTCATGTTTGTAATTTTTTTAGAATATACTTCGAAAAGTCAAAATCGAGCTCACCTTTGGTGGCATTCTTGAGGGCTTACAGTTAGCTGTGTAGTAGAAATGAGACACAATGTAAAAACTATTTTAAAAGCTTAAAGGATCATCCTCCTTTTGGTGACAATTACATCCCTCGAAGAAGCAGGTCAACGCTATGCAACCATTCTCTACCTGAGACGTCTAGGTTAGATCAGCCTCTCTGGAAATGTTTGAGTGCAGAGCTCACTTCAAAACGTGAATCCCTCCCCAAGTCAGTATATTCGGAGCAGTAACAAAAATGTGTCTATAATGCTTTTAACGAACTTAACAAAATTACCTGCACTCTCTAGGGATTAAAGGTGAGATTTATGTAGTAGCAAATAGAGCTCTTGAAAACAATTGGGTTGGGGCGCCTGGGTGGCTCAGTGGGTTAAAGCCTCTGCCTTCAGCTCAGGTCATCAGGGTCCTGAGATCGAGCCCCGCATCCCGCTCTCTGCTCAGCAGGGAGCCTGCTTCCCCCCACCCCCTCCTGCCTCTCTGCCTACTTGTGATCTCTGTCTGTCAAATAAATAAAATCTTAAAAAAAAAAAAAAGAAGAAAGAAAACAATTGGGTATCACCCTGGGTACTAGGAGGCATTCTGAAGTGATCACGTGAGGGTTTTTGAGGACCAGAAATAGCATAATGCTGCCTCTCAGTTTTGTGGCAATGTCTGTATGATCAACTTGGCATTCCCAATATCTCCTCCTCCATAATCTCATTTTAGTCGATGTTGCTTCTGGTTGTGTCAGGTTTAGTTTCAAGTGAAGTTAGTTCAGTTGGTCGCCTCATTGTACTAATGAGGCCACAGAAGTTTGCACCATTTGGCTTTGTGGAGAGAATTCTCTCTTAACAATAAACCTTTTCTTCACTCTCTGTTCCCCTATCCCACCTGACCCCCCAAGGCTGGGAGGTTGTAAGCCACTGAGCATGTGATACCGGGAGCCTTAGGGAAATAGTGGAAAAAGCCCTGACTTTGGAATCAGATGAAACTGAAGTCAAGTGTACATGTTAGATGGGATTCTTGGATAAATTACTTGACCTGTCTAAGCCCCAGACTTCTCATCTGAAAATTAAAGCTAGACAATATCAAGGTTTGTTATGAGAATTAGATAACATGAGTGCTGTGACTCACAGCTGTAGGTAGGTCGTCCTCTCAGTAATGCTAACTCTCTCCTGTTATTGGCACGCCCCACCCCCTCCCAGCATGTGGTAGGGCTGAACTTCATGGTCTACTTTTGACTGTATGGGGCCCTGAAACTGGGTCTAGCTAATGAATTGTGAGCAAAAATGATGCATATTTGAAAGTGCCAGTGCAGTCTCCTTTCGACATGGTGATAGGCACCATTCAAGATGGTGGCAGTTCTCTCGGCTTGGGCTCAGTGGTTATCATGAGGAGAAGGTCCCTGCTGACCCATTAAGGGTGAATAGAATAAACGAGAAACAAATTTTGGCATTTTTCAGCCACTGAGATTTGGTGTTACTATTACAGGGTAACCCAACCTATCCTGTTGCTTTTCTCTATTTGAACAACAAAGTTTAAACATAGAGAGAAGGAAAAAAAAACAAAACGGAGAAAAGAGGAGCACAATGTAATTAGTGGATTGTGGAGACATCTGGCAGATTTTCTGATTTCTCCCTGGTGTTATGGTAAAGTTGTATTTCCCAGACTGAATCTAGAAACAGCTTTTCTGGTGGTAGAGACAGATCCATGTTTCAGCCCAAGTAGGGGAGCTTGGGGACGCAGAGATAGGAGGGCAAGCTATATACATGGTCATAATGGACACTTGGGGAAATATTGAGACATCTCCTAGGGCTTTTATGTATTTCAGATTTCCTCTCGGCTAAATCAACAATAATGTACTCTCCCTACCTCTACTAGCAGTCTTACTTAGAAAGCATTGTTGAGTTCCAAAGAAACGAATATGTTCTATTTATAAATAAAAGTATAGACCATATATCTTGGAAAGGAACATTTCTTTTCACCAAATAAAATGTAATTTTGAGAAAAATAAATGTTAGAGTATTTAAATGTCCTATTCCCTTCCTCTTCATTCAATTACTAGATTTATCAATAAAATCATCTCCTCAGAGAGCTAGTTGAATATGACCTAGTAGCAATAAAAAATGCAACAGGAGGGCAAATTTTATTTTAACAAATGTTATTACAGCCAGTGTCTCTGAATAATGAGAATGTTTACCAGCCCAAGTTGATAATGGAGAATTTTATGCGTTATTTACTGTTAACTGAATTCCACAGTAATAATGGTGAACCTCTCTCAGTGCTCAGTGTAATGACAGCTGATTCATAACCGGGATACTTTATAGAAAAATAAAAGGTAACCTTTAGTCAGGTATTACTGTTGGCAGGCAGTCTGCTGAGTGTTTGGAACAGGATTGCAGTCAGCTTCGAAGGATAGAACTCCAACCACAGCGGCTTAGCCAAACAGAGTTCATTTTTCCATGTACACGAAGTTTGAAAGTAGGTAGTTCACTTTTGGCCCGGCTGCTTGAGAAAATCTTCAAGGACCCAGAGTCTTCCTAGCTTCCCGATCTAACATTCTTAGCTTTTGTCCTTTTGGTTACAAGATGGCTGCTTTTCTTCTAGGTGTTCTCATGTTATACAGAATGAAAAAAGAAGACCAAAAAACAAAATACACATCCTGGCTGGCTCTGTCCCCCACTTAAAAAAAAAAAAATCAGAAACTATTGCTTTTCTGGAAACCCTTCCCTACAGAACAGAAACATATGGTCACCATAGCTGTAAGGGAGTCTGCGGAGGGAGTATTTTAGCTGGGCATATTGCTACCCCAAATGAAATTGTGTTTCTTTTAATAATTAAAAAAAAAAGAGAGAGAGAGAGGTAGAATGGATCTTGGATAAAAAGCTAGCAATATCCTCCATTAAGCCTCAAGGGCATTATCCCAGATTCTTCAACAAAACTACGAAGCAGCTACTATTATTTGCCCATTTTATACATTAGGAAGTTGAGGAACTGAGGACTGAAATCGCTTACCAAGTGTTACACAGAGGTGGGCGGGGCTAGGCACCCTGTGGAAGACGTTTCTCAAGACTCATAAAGGTAAAAATGGCAAGCTGGTTGGCTTTGGAGCTTGGTTGTCCTGGGAGTCCTCCCACTGCTTAATCAATCACACAGCAAGCCAGCTGGGGGCATGGCCAAGGTCTCTTGGGCGGTTTGCCAGCAGGTCCCCATGGGAGGCAGTTATGCTGTCATACTTTCCCTGATGCAACCACCTACTCTCAGACTCCAAATGGTCTTGAGGCAGCTGTGACAAGCATCAGTATGAGCCTGCTAATGAGGCAGAGTTCACGAGTGCAAAAAACTTCTTGGCACCTCATGATTCTGGGAAGCAACATGGGTTGGGGGAGGATGATTTCCAAGGTGTGGCCTTCTGCCCTCTGTCTTTAGGGAGCTTTGTTTTAGGAATGGTATGGGCACTTGGGGCTCAGGGAGAGAACAAATCATCTTGAAGCAACAAATATTGACAAACATTTAAATAGTCATCAAAATGCAGGTAGGGGTTGGGGGAGCGCTTTGTACCGCCTGTTATCTTTATTCATTGCTTTAGTTAACTTTAACAGCTCCTGGCCTGTGGTAAAACACATGAAGTAGTGTAACAAGAAAAAAGGCTCAGCTCAGGGCAGGAAAGTGCAGGCACTGGGAGCTAGCCAGTGTTCTCAGGTTGTAAAATAAAATCTCTAGACCAATCGGACACTGGCCTCAGGCCATGGCAGTGATTAATGCCAGAGTTGTAAAAAGTGCTATGGTGGGAATGGTTAGCCAGGTTGTTATGTGTGTGTGTGTGTGTGTGTGTGTCTGTGTGTTGGGTTTTTTTCCTTCAAAGCAGCTTAGCATGAAACACATAATTTTTAGCTGGTTTAGAATCTAAAAATAAAGAATCATTTACTTTTCTTTTTTAATTAAGAACTTAAGCACTTTATAGGAAAAAAGAAGCCTAAGAAACATTAACTCTAAACTGGTTACATCATCCAACTCTTTCCTGATCTTTTTTCAGATACTTTCACACAGTTTTATACAATTATAATTGTTATGGTAGAAATACAATTCTGGGTTCTAACTTTTTCTACTTAAATTTATTTTATATGAACATTTTCATACTTACTTGAAATACGTATTTCTTTAAGCTTTAGTGTATTTTATTACATAGATCTGCCATGGTTTGCTTATTGTTGAGCATTGTGGGTTGTTTTCATGGTTTTGCTGTTATAAATGATGCCACTTCCAACATCTTTGTATAAATTTTTAATTTCTTTTTTTTTTTCCTTGAGGTTTTTTCTTTATTCCTTTTGGTTATGTTCCCCAAAATGGTATCATTTAGTCAATAGGTATGAGGAGTTACTCGTCTCAGTGCTCGGACTCACAGCGTCCTCAGCAATGTAGAAACCCACTTTTGCACACCACGGGGCGTGCTGTTTGCCCGTTGTCCCTTAATTCCCCATTTACCCTTCCACACAATCTACTTCGGAATGCTGGGGCTAGGAGCCTGCAAACCTCACTTCTCAGGCTGCATTTCTAGCTGGCTTTCTGTGAGGTTCTGCCATTAGAAGTTTCCAGCAGCAAATTAGAAGGCCTTCGAAGGAAAGAGGGGAGAAGTCATAGTTCTCTCCCTTTCTGCTTCTGGCAGTATGTCTAGGAGTGACTTCATTTCTGGATGCCCTCTCTCTGGTATTCCCAGCACCCTGCTTAGCGTCTCCAGTGACACAGGATGAAATGCAATCCTATTTTATTATAGTGTTACCTCCTCTTTTTTGTTCCCTCAGCTGCCATCTGTCTTTCTGTCCTTATGAACCTCAGGGTTACTGACTTTTCCCTTTGTGACCTTTTAGCTCTTGCAACAATATAATTGCCTATATTAAATGTTGTCCCTCTGAAATACCTAGTTTGGTTTCTATTTTCCTGACTAGACCCTGATTTACAAGCTGGGTCTTATAATTCTACTACACATTTTATTAAGGTGACTGGTGTTTGATGGCTACTCAACGTCTTCTTTTTCATTTGTGAAAGTTGCTAGTGGAAATGGATTTTCTCAAATCTGTAAACATTTGACCCATTTGTCATCAACCTAATTGTTCTGCAAGTTTCTACAATGATAAAAATCTCTAGATGGTTACATCTACGGGCATTATTTAAAGACAATAAATTACATGCCTTTAACTTAAAAAAAATAAAAATAAAACTGTACACATTTCATTAACAAATTAAATTATAGATTTAAATCTAGTCTTAGAATCTTTACTCATTTTTGTTAGCCTATTTTCCCATTTTAACAAATCCTATAGTGGATTGAGTGGTGGCCCCCAAAAGATATTGGAACATATGAATGCTACCTTATTTGGAAAAAGGGTCTGTTGATGTAATTAAATTAAGGATTTGGGTATTAGGTCGTCCTGGATTATCTGGGTAGGTGCCCCAAATGCAATTACAACTGTCCTTATAGAAGAAAGGCAGAGAGGGGTGCCTGGGTGGCTCAGTCAGTTAAGCATTTGCCTTCAGCTCAGGTCATGATCTCAGTGGTGTAGGTTCAAGGCCCTGTCTGGGCTCCTTGCTCAGTGCGGAGTCTGCTTCTCCCTCTCCTCTGCCCCTCCACACCCCTGCTCCTGTACTCTCTCTCACAAATAAATACATAAAATCTTTAAAAAAAAAAAAAGGGCAGAGAGAGATTGAGCCAGAAAGAAGAGGAGGAGAAAGCACAGACACGGAGGAGGAGATGGCTGTGGGCAGTTGGAGGTAGAAACTGGAGTTATGCAGCCACAGCCAAGAAATGCTGGGAGCCTCAGAAGCTGGAAGAGGTAAGGAAGGATTCTCCCCCACAGCCTCTGCAGCGAGCAGAGAAGCCTGCCCGGCTGACACCCTTACTTTAGACTGCTGGCCTCCAGAATTGTGAGAAAGGAAATCCCTGTTGCTTTAAGCCACCGAGTTTGTAGTGATTTGCAGCAGCAGCCACGGGAAACTCATACAAATGTTGTATCATTTCAATATCTCTTGTTTAAACTGTTTTTTCTTTATTCCATTTGCAATATTCAAAGTATTTATACATTAAAAGGTAAAAGGAACACATCAATATTGCCATTAGAGAATTGGGTTTCAGATGCTTCTTTCTTGTATCCATCTCTTATTTAGTGTTTGTTCCCACCTTTTCTTAGGTGAGATTTATTAGAGGTTGTTCTGTTCTTTTCTGTTCCATTTTGCTGATGACTCAAATAAACCTGATAATTAGGCCTCTGTGTCATTCATGTTCAAGGAAAAAAAAAAACAACCTAATAGCTTTTTATTGAGCCAAGACTATTACAAATCATTGTCTTTGTCTATCAGATGTTCCTTGACTTACACGGAGCCACATCCCAATAAATCCATTATCAACTGAAACTATCGTAAGTCAAAAATGCATTTAATGCACTTAACCTACCAAACAGCATAATTTAGCCTAGCCTACCTGAAACAAGCTCAGAACACTTCCATTAGCCTACAAGCTGGGCAAAACCATCAAACACAAAGCTCCCCCCCCCCCACCCCGCCGCCTTTTTTTAAGAGTGCAGAAAATCTCATGTAATGTATTGAATTATGGCACTAAAAGTGAAACTCAGAATGATTGTGTGGGTGCAGGATGGTGGCAATCGTACAGGATGATCACCCCTGATATCTTGTGGGGACTGGGGGTGTCATCAGAGAGGATCATGCCACACTTCGCTCACCTGGAACAGATCCAGATTCAAAACTGGAAGTACAGTTTCTATGGAACGTGTATCACTTTTCTACCATCATAAAGTCAAAAAATAGTCAACGAACCATCCGTCAGGGACCAACTGTATGGTTTTTCCTTTCATTCCTTTTTTTTTTTTTTCTTTTTTAACCCATCTATTATTATCCTGTTCTTTTCCCCCTTTTTGGCTTCTTCTTACACATGTGATTCCCAATCTGGTTTTTTGTTGTTGTTTTTCATTTGTTTTATGGTAAGGGGTGCCTGGGTGGCTCACTTGGGCAGGCCTCTGACTCTTGCTTTTGGCTCAGGTCGTGATTCCAGGCTCATGGACTCAAGCCCCATGTGGGTCTTCATGCTCAGTGCTCAGCATGGAGTCTGCTTGTCCCTCCCCCTCTGTTCCTTCCCCTGCTTGTGCGCTCTCTCTCTCAAATAAATAAATAAAATCTAAAAAAAAAAACATTGTGGTAAAACACACATGCTTATTTTTTGACCACCAGAGCTCCCCTTGATGATTCCTCCCATCTAGTTCCTAATTTGGAGATTTTTGTCTTTAACCTGTTTTTGCCCTGGTGGTAGATATTTGTTGGTTTGCTTCTCCCCAGTCAGATATTCATTTGGGAACTTACTTTCTTGGTGTAGCGCACATGCTTCAAGGCAAACTAACCGTCTCCTCTAACACCAGAGCTAGGCCATGATTGACTTAGGTAATCAGCACATTCCAGCCCTGTCCACTGACATTGATTTGATGGAAGAGGACATTGGACCACATGGTCTAGTCAAGGTCAATTTCAGGGCTCTTGCTTGGAGAGTGTATTCTCTCCTATTGGATATAAATAAGGAAGCATACAGCCCAGCTGAGGTTGATAGTCTATTACATTGTTAAGAGGTGTTAAGATGAAGGATGAAGCTCACATTGTACGTATCTGAGTAGAGGAGGAAAAGAAAATCGATCTTTGATTACCTTGGTGAGTTTCTGGGTCATCTAATTTGAAGTTTGCTTTACCCGTGGCCTTGGCACTTATGTGAACCAGTAACACTGTTATTGGTTAAGTCTTTTTTTTTTTAAATTTATTTATTTGTCAGAGAGAGAGGGAGAGAGAGCGAGTGAGTACAGGCAGACAGAGTGGCAGGCAGAGGCAGAGGGAGAAGCAGGCTCCCTGCTGAGCAAGGAGCCCGATGTGGGACTCGATCCCAGGACTCCGGGATCATGACCTGAGCTGAAGGCAGCCGATTAATCAACTGAGCCACCCAAGCGTCCCGGTTAAGTCTTTTGAAGCTGAGTTTTTCCTGATTCTAGCCTTAACTGGTTTATCAAGAAATAATTATTTTTACTAAGACATGTAAATTTGAATCTTTGATCCATAATTATAACACCTGTTACCATTTATTATCTGTTGTGTGCCATTACAGTGAAAAGTAGGTACTATTATTCAGCCATAAAAAAGAATGAGATCTTGCCATTTGCAACAACATGGATGGAGCTAGAGAGTATAATGCTAAGTGAAATAAGTCAGAGAAAGACAAATACCATATGATTTCACTCGTATGTGGAATTTAAGTAACAAAACAAATGGGGGCACCTGGGTTGCTCAATCTGTTAAATGTCTGCTTTCAGCTCAGGTCATGACCCCAGGTCCTAGAATTGAGCCCCGCGTTGGACTCCCTGCTCAATGTGGAGCCCGCTTCTCCTTCTCCCTCTGTCATTCCTCCCTCTTGTTCTCTCTGGCTCTCTCTCTGTGTCAAATAAATAAATATCTTAAAAAAAAGAAAAAAGAAACAAAACAAGTGAGCAAAGTGGGGAAGAAAAGAGACAGAGAGGCAAACCAAGACACAGACTCTTAACTGCAGAGAACATACTGATGGTTCCCAGAGGGGAGGTGGGTGAGGGGACAGGTAAAATAGGTGATGAGGATTAAGAAGTGCACTTGTTGTAATGAGCAATGAGTGTTGTTATGGAGTTGTTGGATCACTGTATCATACACCTGCAACTAATATTACACTGTGTGTTAACTAACCAGAATTTAAATAAAAACAACAACAAAAAGAAAAATAGTTACAATCGTACTCATTAAACATATAGCTCAAATGTCAGTTGCAGAGAAGGATAGAATGGTAGAGAAGGACAGACAGAAGCAATGAATTACCACAACTTTATTTTATAAGACTTATTTGAGAGAAAGAGTGCATGCGCAAGTCGGGAAAGAGGGAGAGGGAGAGAACAAACCCTCAAGCAGACTCGCTGCAGAGAGCAGAGCCCAACACAGGACTCAGTCCCAGGACCCTAACATCATGACCTGAGCAGAAATCAAGAGTCATATGCTCAACCACCAAGCCACCCAGGCATCCCAATTTTGAATTTAATAATAGGCATCTCTCATTCTGAAACTGTTTCTTGAGGGCTGCCTGGCTGGGTCTTGATCTTGAGATCATGAGTTCAAGTCCCTCACTGGGGTTAGAGATTACATAAAAAAATAAAAAATTTATTTAAGATTTAAAAAAAATATACTTATTTGAGAGAAAGGGAGCAGAGCAAGAGAGAGAGAACATGAGTTGGTGGGGGAGCGGGGTGGAGAGGGAGAAGCAAGCTCCCTGATGACTAGGGACCCTGATGTGGGGTATCAATCCCAGGACGCTGGGATCATGACCTGAGCCGAAGGCACATGCTTAACTGGCTAAGCCACCCAGGTGCCCCTAAAAAAAAAAAAAAAAAAAATGTTCCTTGGTGTACTAATTGCAGGAAACTTCTGGGTCGGGGATGGGGATCCTCCATACACACTGCTTCATCATTTTGCTATCTTACAGTTTCCTTTTACCTCCTCTCCTTGCCACACTCAGAGCAGTCTGGCCCTTGTCTGTGATATCTTGCTAGTTAACTCATACTCAGGACCAAAGGTCTCACCTCCTGACCCAATAAATGTTTTCCCAGTAAAGATCTTCTAAAGGGAAATTCTGATGCCAGTTATTAAGATAAGAGTTTCACCTTGGGGTGCAATGAGGTGAAATTACTAGCTAAAAGGGGCAGAGGTGGGACGTGAATGCAGGTCTGCCAGTCTCTAAAGCCCGACGCCTTTTTATTCTGGCATGGCAACCCTCAACAAGAACATTAAAGATTATGTGACTTCTGAGTCCATGTTAGAAAAGGCCATATAGGGGCTTCTGGGTGGCTCAGTGGGTTAAAGTCTCTGCCTTCGGCTCAGGTCATGATTCCAGGGTCCTGGGATCCAGCCCCACATCAGGCTCTCTGCTCAGCAGGGAGCCTGCTTCCTCCTCTCTCTCTGCCTGCTTCTCTACCTACTTGTGATCTCCATCTGTCAAATAAATAAATAAAATCTTAAAAAAAAAAAAAAGGCCATATAGCTTCGGCTGCTGTTCTCGGGAGCTCACTCTATAAGCCTCCAGCTGCCATGTGGGAGGTTTGGCTATGCCAGGGCCTCCACGTGGAGAAACCATGCAACCAGACAGAGAGATGCCTAGGAGGCCCTCGCTCTTCCGGTTGCCAGACCATGCTGAGCTGTACTCTGATTGCAACTTGTGACGCATCCCGGGTGAGGACTGCCTGGCTGAGCCCGGACTGGGGATCATCATGTACAAAGACACCACGTTTGCGGTGGTTCTCCCCGCAGTGCTAGGTGACTTGGAAAAATGCAGAATTTATATTCACTCAATCACATAACACATTCCTTGTCCTTATGCAGCTCACATTCTAGCAGAAAACACTGTCAACTTTTCAGCCACTCTGCCATTTGGTAACTGGCATTATTTACTGTGCAGATCGCTCTTGTCAAGGGACCCTGGAAGTTATGTTTCAATCAACATCTGGAGCCAGTCTTTGTTTCTGATACATTTGTCAGCGTAAGTGATGACACACAGGACCTTCCTGTAATGGCTCTTTTAAAAAGTATTATTTTGGTTTTCACCTTTTTGAGTATTTTTTCCCATCTGATTTTTTAAAAAATTAAACTTTTTGTTTTGAGGTCATTGTTAATAACACACGCAGTTGTAAGAAATAATACAAAGTTCCCCCCTCCCCCGGTAAAAAAAAAACACAAAAGACAAAAAACAGACAAACAAAAACCAAACCTCTTCTGTCACTTTTACCCAGTTTATCCCAAACGGTAGTACCTTGCAAAGCTATAGTGTACTGCCATGGAGATACTGATGTTGACACAGTCAAGAAACAACATCCGGGGCTCAGTGAGTTAAAGCCTCTGCCTTTGGCTCAGGTCATGATCCCAGGGTCCTGGGATCGAGCCCCGCATCGGGCTCTCTGCTCAGTGGGGAGCCTGCTTCCTCCTCTCTCTCTGCCTGCTTGTGATCTCTGTTTGTCAAACAAATAAATAAAATCTTTTTTAAAAAAGAGAGAAACAGAACATTCCCATCCCTACAAGGATATCTTCTGGTGTCCTCTCGTGGCTCCCTCCTCTTCACACCATCCCTGACTCCTGGCCACCACTAATCCTGTCCTCCATTTTTATAGTTTTGTCATTTCAAGAATGTTATGTAAAAGGTTCTTTCATTATGTAACCTTTTTGAATTGGCTTCTCCCATTCAGCATCATTCCCTGGAAATTCATCCAAGTTGTGTTCGTCAATATCCATTCCTTTTTATTGCTCACTAGTATTGACAGTTTCTCTGACCATCCCTTGGTGGAAGGACATTTGGGTTATTTCCACTTTTGGCTATCACAGAGGAAGCTGCTACCAACACTTGTGTATGGGTTTTTGTGTAAAGACACGTCTTCATTTGTCTGGGGTAACCACAGTCCAGGAGTGCGGTTGGTGGATCATACGGTGGTTACATGTGTAGCGTTTTCAAAAGAAATTGCCCAACAGTTTTCAAGGGTGCTGTTTCAGTTTATATTTCCATCGGCAATGTATGAGTGATTCAGTCTCTCCGCATGCCACCTGATTTTGAATGGTAAATTAAATACAGTTTCCCAGATAAATATTAGGACACCCCCCACCCCACCCCGCCACCCCAGCAGGTACCAATTCTTTGTAACAAGCTTGAGGCCTCTAACATTCTGATTGGCTCTTAGGGGTAGGATGAGGGTGTGAAGAATTAGAAAGAAGATGAAGACCGATGAGGACACCATCTAATTTTAACCCCCAGTGACTGCTGTCTTATTTTGGGTTCCTGATGTCTTGTTTTAACCTGTTTCTATTGTAATTGTATCAGTAATCTCTTTCCCTTCAGGAGGTCTTTTCAAAGGCACTGAAAACCTTGAAGAGAGGCAAAAGAGGAGCTGTAAAAGCGAAAAAAGGCTTAGGAAGAGCTTTGAATCCACTGAAAGGTAGCAGGGCTTTAGCTACAGCTCACTAGGTAGTCAAATCAATCTTTACTAAGTAGCTGGTTTTTAGAGCAAATGCTCTAGGTAAGAGGTGACTTCTCTAATGAAGCCCAGTGGTTTAATTTTTTGTGATAATTACATTGTGTCCTATTTTCTCTCAGGCAGACATGACTCTCGTTAAAGCTACTGAAACATTTAGACATGCCACACATGGAAGATAGAGCAAAAGTTTATATTTAAACATTTCTGCCCCAAATTTAAAATGTTCAGATCCTTAATAGACTGTTTTAGATAGAGCTTCTAATTATTGGATTAAAATCCCAAGACTAGTTTAAAAAATAGTTTTCTAAATGCAGGAAGCCGGCTTTATGTACATTTTGTTTTGGAAGCTACACCTGTCTATCCTGCATCTCATTTTAGGGGAGAAACCTCTCTCAATTCTAGAAAACTGATTATCATTATCATCAGTATTCCTCATCAGTTTCTGGAATGTTGTCTGATCACCAAAGGGAAAACAGCAAACTTGTTTTTTTTTTTTTTTTTAAAGATTTTATTTATTTATTTGACAGAGAGATCACAAGTAGGCAGAGAGGCAGGCAGAGAGAGAAAGGGGGAAGCAGGCTCTGTGCTGAGCAGAGAGCCCGATGCGGGGCTCGATCCCAGGACCCTGGGATCATGACCTGAGCCGAAGGCAGAGGCTTTAACCCACTGAGCCACCCAGGTGCCCCAGCAAACTCGTTTTTAAATAAAACTAAAGTTTCCATTTTGGCTAAGCTGTCCATATTTATGCTCCCTACCCCCCACCCCCTGGCTTAAACGGAATCTTTTGGTAGGTACTATTCCCTGATTTATATTTCTTCAAGTAAATATGCAACTGCAAAGGAGGTTTGACTAGTGCCTGGTTTTACAGAAAATATTTATACGAGTTTAAGTTCATAATCTCATTTGTGTTGATCAGTGCTATTTCAGAATTGAAAGCATGGTTATCTATTAGTAATGTAAATAACATTGTAGTGGCACTTGCAAAGAATCTGAGCAAGAAATTTTTTTAAGGAGCCACTTCCTTTAAATTCATACACTGTGTGATTAAGAATTTCCATATGTTGATTTGCATAACGTGAGGTACACTTGTATTGTATATATATACTGTGATTTTTTCCTCTTTAACACAGGAGAAAAAGGTAACTCTAAATGGCTCCTGATTGCTTCTGTTAGAGAGAAGAACTGTCAATTTACCCCCAGATGAGCCTCTGAGAGCTTAATTGGAGTTATTATCTACTAGTAAATCATCTTTAAGGCACTCTTCCTTTCGCATTTGGCAAATGTGGGCATTCTGGACTCCTCTGATCAAGACTTTAGGTTGTTATTCCATCCAAAGCAGCCTCGGGTAAGGGGGAGGGAAAAGCACAGCTTATTGTCTACTAAATAAAAATTAGCTTTTGTGGAACACTTTCTAATTTATGAAACGCTGTTTCCCTTATTTCGTTTAATCCTCCCAACAAACCTGTGAGGCAGAGATTCTTTGCTCTCCTCCTTATTTCATAGATGAGAGGCCGATACTTAAAAAGACTAAAGGAATTGCCAGGAATCACCAACAGAAACTGCCAAAGTCAGACCCAGGATCTAGATTTCATGACTCTTGTGTCAGTGCCTTTTATACAACTTGCTAAGAAGAGGGAAAGCACCACTCCCAAGGTGGAGAATATTAAAATGCATTTTTTTGGGTTAGATTTTATTTATTTACTAGACAGACAGAGATCACAAGTAGACAGAGAGGCAGGCAGAGAGAGAGGGAGAAGCAGGCTCCCTGCTGAGCAGAGAGCCCGATTAGGGGCTCGATCTCAGAACCCTGAGACCACGACCTGAGCTGAATGCAGAGGCCTAACCCACTGAGCCACCCTGGCGCCCCTAAAATGCATTTTTTAAAAAAGATTTTTATCTATTTATTTGCCAGAGAGAGACACAGTGAGAGAGGAAACACAAGCAGGGGTGTGGGAGAGGGAGAAGCGGACTCTCTTCTGAGCAGGGAGCTCAACGCGGGGCTCAATCCCAGGACGGCGGGATCGTGACCCAAGCCAAAGGCAGACACCCAACGACTGAGCCACCCAGGCGCCCCTTAAAATGCATTTCTTATACTCAAAGTTAACAGCACATTTCTTTTTAATCCATATTAACTAGACTCAACGACATTTATTGGAGGGATTACTACTTGACTACATTACTTCACCCTTCCTAACGATGGGAAATTTCGATTTCTCCCTATAGACTATTTCACCGTCAGAAGATTGAATTAAATCTGTTTAAAATGTTAATCGGATGGCATGCCATCTTAAACAAAATTTTCCTGGGATTTTAGTTATGCCTATATTCTTAGAAGGAAATGTGAACCCCTGCATCTATTTCCCTATTTTCTTCCCTTAGTGGGTTCCTTTTCGGTTTAAATAACTCACTGCAGAGCCCCTATTGGGTGAGTTTCTACAATATTGGGAGGCCATGTGCTAGACCTGCAGAGGGGTTTATATGTCCCATTAGATGACTTTTAATTTGTCTGCCCGGTAAGCCGTACAAATACGGCTTTTGATGTCCCAGGACAAATTTCTGCCGTTAGCCCACCTCTGACCATGGTGTTGATACACATGTGTGACCATAAATTGTTACATACCCAGGAACTGTGTAGGGTATGCAATTTCATTTCTTTTCCCAGCAGATTCCTAACTATGGCCCAATTTGTTTCAGCATTCCCCACTTCTTTAAAAATGCTTTTTATCCCCAAAGTGTTAAAAGGGAAGGGAAGACTGAATGGACCAAAGGAGAATGCATTATGTAAACTTTAAAAGACACTCCAAAATAGGCAAAAAGTGTTTGTGGGCTGAATTGAGCCTGGATTTTCCTACCTTGCCTTAATTTTTTTTTTTTTACTTCCATCTCAGTTTTTGTATTTAATTCCTACACTGTTTTAAACATTTCACTTCTCACTATGTATTCTATACCACACATACCATAATAAACACTGGCTCTGATCCTAACTTAGGCTTGATTTAAAATAGAAGTACTTAAGAATCTGAGCAAAGGGAAAAAAAGCATACTAACACTCACGAGACACATTCTTTTCTCACGCCTTCCTCAGCCTACTGCCCTGGGCAGTAAATTTTACAGTAAAATAACCAATTTATTATTTGCTGTTTTCTTCCACTCTGCTGAGAAAAGCTACCATTACTGGCAAAACCGACAAAAAATTTTAAAATGGAATCCAGTGTATTGCATGTATGCTTGGTGAATGTGTTCAACATATAATACTAATGTGATCTATATTTGTCTTTCAATTATTTTTTTTCAGCTGGAATCAACAGAAATGCAATGAGTGAGTTTTTTAAATTCAGTGGGATAATCAGAAATGTCCTAAGGAACGTAAGAGGTGATTCTTGCTCTCCTCTCCCCCTAAAAATAAGAATTGCCTAACAACTAACTAAAAATATCTTTTTTTTTTTTTAAGGGAAAAGGCGATCCTTAGCAAGCATTGAAATTTGTTTTTTGAACTTGTGCTCAGCTAATACTTCATATTTTTAGATTCTTAGAAAATGTTCAAATTTTTATATATAGACTTAATCTTATAGACTTAATCTTAATGGACCCCCCCTTCCCCCTTTATGCATGAATTCTGATTACTCTGTGTTTTTGGCCTTGTCTTCTATAAAATGTACCATTTTCACTCACAGTTTAAGACAGCTTTGATGTTCTTAGTATGACATACATACTGTATGTAATGTTAGCTGTTTAAAGCTGGAGATCAGATTGTGCATAATAACATATGTAGTTTGGATTATATAAACACTACAGGAAGAAGAGGAGACGGGGCCCTTCTGTGTACAAATTTCAGATTGCTAGCTGTATGCCTGTTTAGAATGTTAAACATTCCTAACTAGGCAGTGAAGTTACTTCTTAGCGACTGTGATTTCTGGAATAAAGATAAGAATTCCCCAATTAAAAATAATTTAAAGATAATGTTGAGGGATGCCTGGGTGGCTCAGTTGGTTAAGCCGCTGCCTTCGGCTCAGGTCATGATCCCAGAGTCCTGGGATCGAGTCCCACATCGGACTCCTTGCTCGGCAGGGAGCCTGCTTCTCCCTCTGCCTCTGCCTGCCACTCTGCCTGTGCTTGCTCTCTCTCTCTCCCTCTCTCTCTGACAAATTAAAAAAAAAAAGTTTAAAGATAATGTTGATAATGAAAATATATACTTTATGTGATTTCTACTTGCTACGTTGGATGCTTTAAGGAGAGAAGGGGGAAAATGAATAACATTGTCTTCAAAGCCCAGTTTATAATTATTTGAAATTATTATAATAATTTCACCCATTATAAAGAAGTCTGAGGCAGACAATTTTACCAGTGTATTTCCCTAGGATGGTTTCTTTTACATTTTAATATTTCAGTTTAGTTAGATCACTGTGGACTTTTTGTTTTGTTTTGTGTCGTTCTTTTATTTTTAAGGTTGTCTTAAAAATAAAGACTGTCTGCCTTTTCATCTGTTGTTGAAAGATTAGTAACTTTTATACATTTCATTTTGAGAGAAATTAAATAAAACATCACTATATTTTTTCAGCAATGAGACATTTCAGAGTGAAGAAATAGGTCAATACTTTTCAGTTTAATAAGTTTATGTTATAAATATTCATATCCTGCTTTGTTTGAGGAAGACTTTGGGCTGCGGATGTGTTTACTGCTCAAATATCAGCACAATAATAATCAGACCTTTGAAACTATAGGTGAGAAATTCAGCGAATTTCAGTCATTTTTCATTTATGTAGGAAGATTATGTAGGAAGATTGCTTCCTGTCCTTTTCAATAAGAACTCTAAATATGGACACTCCTCTCTGGGGGTATCTTTATATTGGGAAGCTCTGCATGAGGTTGAAATTTTTATGGGGAACTTGTTTAAAACACGGTTAAAGGCGGGTTTGCCACAGCAAGGTTAGGGGTTGCCAATAAATCCATTTATAGCAACTTCTGTATTCCCAGCTCCAGACACACCATTGGGGTGACCCGTGCACAATTTCCGCAGGCCACACAAGGCAGCAGCAGTCCTAGTTGCTTTCAGTGACCGCGGCAGGTCCAAAAGGCTTCAGGCATGGAGTGGGCTGAGCTCTCCCCTGGCTTGAATTGACTGTCTGGGATTCCTGCGGGGTGCTGGCGAACCCAGGCCCTATCCTGGCTTTCGCCCTGCTGGGAAATAACAAAACACTTTGGGAACTCGGGAATTTAATTCACTGCTACCAGCCGAAACAATAATCACATCTTTGTCTTACCCCCCTCTCCATACCTCCCTCCTCCCACCGACAGAAACACGATGTTGGCCCTCTGTGGATGTAGCATAGACAACACGGGGCCAGCACGGAGGGGTTGGAGGAAGCTGCAGAACTGGGACCTGGGGGACCCCCCTCCCCCACCCCCCGCAATCAACAGCCCCTGAACGTCCCTATTTCGCTTTGGGGAAGAAAAAGACAGCAGGGGAGATGCCCCTTACACCTTCGATCTCCCTTAGCTCATTCGTGCTCCAGAAAGTGAGTGGTCGAGTGTGTATGTGTATGCTAAGTGAGGGAAAGAAAATTCAAGAAAGCCACAAAAGTCACCGTGAAGCATCCACCAAAACTTCAGCTTAATTACTCCCATATGTCTTCTTCGGCTGTTTTCAAAACGCGGCAAGAAGGAGACGCCGTGTCACTATGCTGATTCCAAAGAGGTTGAAAAACTACCATTCATCCAATCCAGGCCCGAAGGGGCCCAGGCGCAGCCTCGGGAGATTAATCCCCTTGGGGGGCTCTGGAGACCCGGCCCCGAGAGGTGGGGCGGGGAGGCGCTGCGCCCGCGCGGGGCGGAAAGTTCGCGCGCTGCGTCCCACCGGGTCCTGGGAGACGCCGCAGCCCGGGGCAGGGAGGGGCGCGGGAGGCGCGGCCCGGGCGGGCGCGCGAGAGGAAGGTGCCTTCGGGAACACGCGCAAGGGCGGGGATTCGCGCTGCCAATGAGGCCCGGGTGTGGGCCGTGCGAGGCGGGGGGACCGGCGGGAGCGCAGCCTTTGCTGTGGCAGCTGCGGGAGCGGTGGCCGCGTCGGGAGCCGGAGGAGAGGTAGCCGCGGACCGTCGAGCTGGCCGCGCCCCAAGTCCCGGCCCTGGGGTGGGGAACCGCACCACGGAGTTGGAAACTTTCCCGGCAGGTAACTCCCGCCGCCCTGGCGCCGCCGCCGGCCTCCCTTGTGTCCCGGGCAGGGCCAGCTGCAGCGGTGCAGAGGGAAGGAGAGGGTCCCGTGGAGGAGGAGAGGGAGATGGGGAGAGTGGAAAGGCATGTGGGAAAGTTTCTGGAGCCTGCCTCCCCCGCCAGCTCCCCCCTCGCTGGGCACACCCTGGAGCTTTCCCGAGATAGGCTTGGACATGTTGGGCGCCCGGGCCTTGGTCCTGCCGGCTCTGGAGAGTCGGCGCCTTCGTTTCGTGGTCTCCTCCGCTCCGGACCGAGTCGCCCCCGACAGAACTGGGGTGCGGGGTTACCGGGGACGCGCGGCAGCACGCTGGAGTTTCGGGACCACCTCCGCCCGGCGCGCCTCTTCGCCCCCTTTTCCCTCCTTCTGTGTAGCTCGCGGGCTTGGCAGAGGCCCGGGCTGCGCCTGGTACCTGGGGCAGGGGAGGCGGAGAGAAGCGCGCCTGGCACCGCGGGGTCCAGGGCGCCCCCGGAGTGTAGGGGAGCTCGGGTCGTGAAGTTGCCGGTTGAACTTAAGCCGGAGGGCGGAGTGGGGGTTGTGGTATTTCCCCAGTCTGGGCTGAAAGTCTATTGCTTCCCTTCCAAAACACAGCTATTAGCATATCCACGTTCTTTTATGTGTTTGGGGGGCTGTGTGTGTAGGATTAGACATTGAGGGGGAGCTGGGAAAGACGATGATTGTATCAAGATTGTGAATTCCCCTGTTCGTGGGTAGTGGAGAGTAGTCACTTTTGGAGGAACTTATGTCAAGGCTCATGTCTTACTGGAAGACTTTGGGGTGCTGGCGCTCAGCGCTGGGGGCTTGGAGGGCTCCCCGCTTTGGCGCGGCACCTTTCCGGAAGGGCTGGCGAGGAAGGAAGCCCTAAGCATTGTGTGGCGTATTTGGAGACAGAAAGGTCTCGGGATCCGTAGTCTCAAAACTTACTTGTCTTATTGTGTAGGGCTCCGGGAGGAAATGCAGCGGTGCCCAGGTAGAAACACCGCGTCGCGGCCAGGGGTTCGGAGGACGCTGGCCTCGGCCACAGTCTTCCCCTCCAGCCCAGTTTTGGCAGCCCCAGATCACTGTGCCTCTCTCTGGAGACTCCTATCAGTAGCGCTGTCCCTGCTGGAGTCAACCAAGGGAAGGTAGGAAGGCACCTTCATCTTGAACTTGACCCTAGGAGCAGCGCCGTCTGGGCGCGTTACAAGGTAAAGGCAAGCTGAAACTAACCGTGGGATGGGCCTCGAACTCTGGCACGGAAGAGAAGTTCCTGGCTTAGAATCTTTGAGAAAGGGTTTAGGACTGCTGAGGTCACCAACTCTGGAAATGCCAGACCACCAGACCGCAGAGGTTAATAACGTGTTTGGAGGAGGTGGGGATGGGAGAGGAAAGGAGAAATCCCGTTAGTTGGAACAGAGACATGGTATTCCTCTATAGAGGAAATGAGGAAAATCTACTTTCCCCAGATCCGTTACCCTACTTTTCCCCTCCCCCTTCCTGGGTCATCTTTATTCCTGGCACTCCAGGGATGGGGGAGGGGAAGGAGACGCCCCGGTTGTGAAGCTCCTCGGGCCAGCTCAGAGGTATTTTAGATCTGCTACTCCTTAGGAACATTCCTGGATTTTAACAGCTGTTTCTTGATTGCTGGGAACGAGAGAATTTATGAGCGACTGAGAGATGGTCATTATAGTATAGTCTGAATGTTTCACTCATCTAATCTACTTAGAAATCTCACCAGGGACCTTCCTGAGAGGATGCCAGTTTCTACAGAGTTTGTCAGCCAAAATGTTTGGTGGGTGTCAATCAGAACTTGTGGTAAATACATCCTGGTGGTATTGAGATGGAAAGTATGCAGGGATAAAGGAAATATGGTATCTGACATCCTTCAGGACTTCCTCCTAGCGTTGCTCCTGTTACCTGCCAAGTGAACTTGGTCCAGGCTTCCGGACTGTTGTGATTTGACAATAAGGGATGGGAAATAGTGTCATCCATTTTAGAGGAGGCAGGAAAGTCCAGAAATAAATGTAAGGTTACTTTTTCATGACCCTGTCTTTCAGCTGAGATGCCACAAACTTAATGCTGGGACTTGAAAGCAATGTTTTTCTGCTTTCCTGGTTTAACCACCAGAATGTCCAAATTATCATAATTTATGTCCATAGTGGAACTAAGGCATAACTGATTCATAGTCAGCCCTTTTCTGCTTCCCATAAGAGCCTGTAGAAAAAAAGAACATTTTGTCTCTTTCACCACACGATTTATTTGGTGCCATACTGGGTTGTTTTGTTTTTTTTTTAAGATTTTATTTATTTATTTTACAGACAGAGATCACAAGTAGGCAGAGAGGCAGGCAGAGAGAGAGGAGGAAGCAGGCAGAGCAGAGAGCCCGATGTGGGGCTCGATCCCAGGACCCTGGGATCATGACCTGAGCCAAAAGCAGAGGCTTTAACCCACTGAGCCACCCAGGCGCCCCATACTGGGTTTTTGATACTGGGTGATTGAGGGCAAAATTTTGAAGACAATGAAATTGTCTTGATTAAACTGTCCATTTTTAGGCAATATCCCCTTCAGAGTTGCTGATTAATTCTTTATCTCCCAGGGAACATTAAAACCAGTATCCCTGGGCTGCTAAAACTATAATCCATATTATAATGATGCCTGCCGCACGGCATAGCCGGAGGTTAATGTTATGTCAGTGTTTCTTTTAGACATTTCTAACCCAATTGTAAAGGTTTTGTCTAGGCTGGGTTGAAAGTAGGCTGCAAGCCTCACAGAGAAGTGGCTTTATTTTTATCTTTCAGATGAAAAGTTTAGTTTAACTTGTTACAGGAGTAAAGTTCACAAAGGCAAAATGAAGCAGAGGATCTGTGTGTGTGGGTGAGTGTGTGTGTTTATCTGTGTGTGCCCACTCATATTGCTGGGGAGGGATTTTAGTTTCTAGGATAAGTTTGACTGTCTTTTTACTGTGTATTTCAGTGGTGGAAAATTAGAACCTCCTCCCAACCAGTTTACAAAAATGTTTTCTGTACAAGGCTCCAACACCTTTGTGGGCCTTGTTTTTCTCATCATTGTCATCTCTAAAATGGAATTATCTTTTCAGTGATAAACTTCTCTGAGATTTAGAGAAATGCAGGCGTTCCGTAACCAGTGCTGAGTATTGGCACAGTGCTTTGGAGTTTACAAAGGGCTTTACCTACATATTTTAATACTTAATTCGCAGTTTAGTAAACTGAGGCTGAGCCAGTTAGATCAGTTTACTGGGTATCATCTATAAATTGTGGAGTTGAACTTGAAGCTAGATCCTCTGATTTCCCCCCCCCCCCCACAATTTATGGACTCACCTGAGAATTGGTTAAAACTTGACAAACAGACTAATGTTAATATGTGGCAATTTCTCATATTTCATTTATGGGTTATTCTGGTTTCAGGACCCCAGGGTTAACATCTATGCTTTGATGTCAGAGATTAAAAACAGATCAGTGATAATGGTAATAAAACTTTCTCCCCAAGAGAGTTTCAGAAATTCACATACCTCAAACTAATCATTTGTTTATTTTCAACTTCTCTTTTATTAAGTAGGCTTCAGGGTCTAGAGTGATTTATAATCCAGACTGGTAACCCAGACAGCATTCTTAAGGAACTCACTTCTCAAATCTGTATGTCTTTTTTAAAAATAAGAAATGAACATATCATTTGCCTTTTATCTTGGTATCTCTTAGCAGAATTACAAAGTCTGGATAAATGTCCCTTTTTTGGTGTCATCATTCTTGGGTTCTTTCTACTGATGTCTGGATAAGTCTAATTTTGCAGCACTTTCTGTGCTACATAAGTTCTTTTTTTAAAATTTTTTTTTTAAAGATTTTATTTATTTATTTGACAGACAGAGATTACAAGTAGGCAAGAGAGGCAGGCAGGGAGAGAGAGGAGGAAGCAGGCTCTCCGCGGAACAGAGAGCCCGATGCGGGACTCGATCCCAGGACCCTGGGATCATGACCTGAGCGAAAGCAGAGACTTTAACCCACTGAGCCACCCAGGTGCCGGTGTGCTACATAAGTTCTTAGGGAAGAGTGCTGTTGGTGTAACAGTAAAGAAGTAAGGAGTAGGCTGCAGGTGACCCATTTTCACAGGGACTCTAAATGTCTGTCCTGTGTCCTGCTTGCCTGCTTAAGAGCGGAGTGCAACTTGACACTCATTTGGAAGCTGGTATGGATTTTCTTTAAAAGGTTCTAAAATAAAATTATGTGCTAAGCTATAGGCCCTTTTATGTCTGAGCAGCCTGTCCATCTTGAGCTTTTTAAACTTATTCTCAGAAGACTGCCTCTTCAGAATATGAAGCAGTGGGGTTTAAACCTCAAAAAAGAGTAGTTACCCAAGAAGTACTGATAGACTGACTGGAAAGGCTGCCATTTCCAGGTGTGTGAGTAGAGAGCGTAATGAAGCACTATTTGCTAATGAAGTTGAGGGAGACTTTGTTATCAGTGTACCTGAAGGGAACCAGTGCAGCAAAGCAGAAGAGCTCCTGTTTTTTTTGGTTTTGTTTTGTCTTGTTTTGTTTTTTAAATCAGGAGACTGGATTTTGAATGATAGGAGAAAACTTTTGGTAAAAAGAAGGAAACATTATCTTGTGGAGAGTGAAAGGGGTTCCGATATGGTGTGGTTATGGTACTGATGGCGGTTGCCCTTCTCAAGTAGATGTTTAAGGGCTCTTGCAGGTATGTGTGATCAAGAAGAATATTCTGGAAAGAAGAGTCCCATAGGCAAGAATGTCAAGGACAAGGAAATTGGTGCAGAGGGAAGGCATAGTCCCTGGATTTTACCCACTGATTTTTGCCGCTACCATGAAGGAATTTATTAGTAAAAATCTTCCAGCCACAGTTGTAGGTAGATGTGAACCAAGTATGTTCAGTCATATAGCCCAGAGCCACCGTGACTCACCACCTTCCCTGCCCCACCCAGCACACCTAGGGTTACTTGCCGGTCAGGAATAGTGGCTTATTACCTCTTTGAGTCCAGGTGGGGGGTGGGGTGGTATCTAAAGAACACTTGTTTATGCTCTTCTCATGCATATATATTCATGCAAAACCAGGATCTTTTATTACATGTGCTTTTGAAGAAATGTGAGAAAGGTTTGACATACAAGGGTACATATAATTTGCACGGTTTAGAGTATAGTGTATGCTTATGTAATGTGCTTTCTCTCCCTCCGTCATATCAGTATATTCTTTGACACTGTTTTAATGGCTGTTGGGTAAATCCATTACATATGTTAACATAATTTATTTAACCAGTCTATTTGGATGTTTAGTTGTGTTGAAAAGTATCTCTTAGGCTATCAGAGCCCTTTGGCCCAGATGTGATTTACTCATCATTAAATTACAGGGCCCACATAGGGGCACCGGCTGCTGGTAGCTTCAGAACCTCACATCATCAAGAAACGGAGTCTTTACTCTTAGTTCCAGTTTGGGAAAACCCTGGAGAGAACCCGGATCGGCCTGATGCCACCCAAAGGACAGTTACGGTTGGCAGTCTCCATTAGACCCACAAGATGGGCTGTGGGAAGACAAAGTGTCCCACAAAGAAGGGGTTCATTGTTAATGGAAGAGGGAGGGAGCAGGCTAAACAAAAAGAGCTAGTTGTTTAATGCAGGATATGTTTCCAAAAGTGGTATTGCTGGTCATAACAACATACCAATGTACCAGAGGGTAAAAACGATTTTAATGCTCCTGTGATGTACACCCTACAGTCTTGAGACTTTTCCACATTCTGTGCGGATTTGAATTGCTGCATAGACAGGCACTTGTATAACAGGATATTGAGTTACTGCAAAAAAGTTGGGAATTGCTCATTATTATCGTATATCCCATAATACTTCCCTCTTTTTGCCATGTTTTATTCTAAATTACTTGGGGTTAGTGACATCAATTATTGTTTATTGAGTGCTTGCTTACTCTGAGCTAGATGTTTGAATAAAAAAAAAAAAAATCAGTGGAAATGAGACAGTGTAGTTTTTTTCTTTCCCCACTGTCCTGTGTGCATAGAGTGTTATACCAGGGACGGTTTGTTGCCCAAACCATAGCATTCCGCATCCTGGCCCCTTTTGCTTCTTGTGGTTTAAACCAGCTACTCTTTAGTTGATCCAGAGGTGGAAATTGGAGCTGGGCTCAGCTGGCTGGTTTTTCTGCCTGGGCTTAGGCTCACTCACACTCTAGTGGTTACATGATTCTTTATGGGGACCGCCGCTATAGTAATTTCCACATTACTTGGAATCATCATCTTGCTTTTGATTAGTTTTCCATTGGCCATGCACTTCAGGGCATGTTGGGTGTATTCTCTGCCCTAGGGAGTGAATCTTGATTAAGTCAAATCATCTTTAGTAATACCATACCTCTTGCTAGTGACTGACTAATGAGTATTTATGTGACAACTCTCAGGTACCACCATACTGGGAACTGAAGGTTGTCAGCAAAACAGAACAGGTTGACACTCTGAGGATCATAGAGGACAAAGATGGATGTGCCTAAGGATACAGTGACCTTTTCCAGCTGCCGAGTGAACTAACCTTGAAACCACTGTGTGACTCAGGACAGCTTTCTTATGGAGGCCGTTATCTCCAAATGGAATATGCTAGCCCCTCCAGTCTGGAAAGGAAGGAGCTGTTAGAACTTTATCCAGAAAGAAAAGCTTTACTAATATTTAATAGATGGCTAACACTGGTTGGTATACCTGAAAGTCTCCTGTCACTTAGGTTACATGAGAGATGAGTGGGCACTTGACAACCCTAGTGGAATTGCCGGTCATACTCTCATTTTTATTCTTGCTTTTGGTGAACTCTATCCATGTAAATGGGTTTATAAATTATATTACCTATTTTCGAGTAAACTGACTCCCACAAAATGGGCAAGTGGCTTAAAAAGATTCTTACAAAGAAAGCTTAATGGTAATGATTTAAGTTTATAGGATCAAGAAAGTGTCTTTAGGAGATGAGAAAATGACTTTTTTAATGAATATTTTTTATTTTACTTTTTTAAAGATTTTATTTATTTGACACAGAGAGAGAGAACACAAGCAGGGGGACCAGAAGAGGGAGAAGCAGGCTCCTAGCTGAGCAGGAATCCCAGCATGGGGCTTGATTCCAGGACCCTGGGATCATGACCTGAGCCAAAGGCAGATGCTTAACCGACTGAGCAACCTGAGTGCCCCTTTTATGATTATTTTTTAAAGATTTTATTTATTTTAGAGAGAGAAAGCGCCAGCTGGGGCTGGGGGAGGAGTGGAGGGGGAGGGAGAGACTGTCCACCAGACTCCCCACAGAGCCTGTTGAGGTGTTCCATCTTAGGACCCTGAGATCATGACCTTAGCCGAAACCAAGAGTTGGAAGCTTAACTGACTGAGCCACCCAGGCGCCCCGAGGAAATGACTCTGAACTCAGATTAGTAAATTGGCAGAAAAATTGTGTATGGATTTGTATTAATAAAAATAAACTGGGGCACCTGGGTGGCTCAGTGGGTTAAAGCCTCTGCTTTCAGCTCAGGTCATGATCCCAGGGTCCTGGGATCGAGCCCCACATCGGGCTCTCTGCTCTGTGGAGAGCCTGCTTCCTCCTCTCTCTCCCTGCCTGCCTCTCTTGCTTACTTGTAATCTCTGTCTGTCAAATAAATAAATAAGATCTTTAAAAAAAAAATAAACTTAAGAATACTGTTTGTGGGACGCCTGGGTGGCTCAGTTGGTTAAGCGGCTGCCTTCGGCTCAGGTCATGATCCCAGCGTCCTGGGATCGAGTCCCACATCGGGCTCTTGCTCGGCAGGGAGCCTGCTTCTCCCTCTGCCTCTGCCTGCCACTCTGTCTGCCTGTGCTCGCTCGCTCTCTCTCTGACAAATAAATTAAAAAAAAAAAAAAAAAAGAATACTGTTTGCCTCACTCTTACCCTTTAAAAAGTTTTTAATGGATATTTTATAATATACGTACTACATTATACACATGTAGTTCATAGCTCCAATGTTTTAATTATGTTTAAATTTTATGCAATTTACAGCATGTTGGGGGTACATGTTTAATTTTTTCACTTTTAGGGCTACATGGCCAAAGAGTTTTGAGACTATGTTTTCATCTGTAGTTTTATAATTCTTGTAATTTGTAGCTGAAAGCACAACTGATGCAAGGACAGATAATAGCCATGGCTGTTCCCTTTTATTCACAGCTTTCAAGATTGTCCACGATATGGGTCAGTTACTTTCCTTTCCAGACCCAGTTGTCTTCTGTCTCTGCAAATGCCACTCAGCTCCTGCCCATTCTGTAACTGTCACATACTTTTTATCAGTTTTGCCTCAGGGAAGGCTGTCCTCCCCATCCTCCACTACATTTTCTTTTTTTTTAATTAAAAAATATTTTATTTATTTATTTGAGAGAGAGATAGCACATGAGCTGGGGTGTGTGGGTGCAGTGGGAGAGGGAGAAGCAGACTTCCCGCTGAGCAGGAAACCCAACATGGGGCCCAATCCCAGGACCAGAAATCAGGACCCAAGCTGAAGGGAGATGCTTAACCTATAGAGCCCCCCAGGCGCCCCTCCCCACCCTGTTTCCATTGTCCTTCAAGGCCTAGCTCAAATACTGCTTTGTTATTAACATTTTGTCATCTTCTGCTTCTGTATTTGCATGGTTGGTTCCTTCTGTTTAATCCCCCTGGGGAACATTACTTGGACAATTACAGTGTTTTTTTGCTTTTTGCCTTTTATAAGGTGCTGGCCTGCTTGCTTTGCCTATGGGTTCATAAGTGGGCTCCATGCCCAGTGTGGGGCTTGAACTCACAACCCCAAGATCAAGAGTTACATCGCATGCTCTACCAATGAAGCTAGCTAGCACCATGGATTGTAGGAGTCTTGATGGTTGGAGTCCTGCCTTACCTTAGTCAGTTTTTTAAAATTGCTTGTTTCCCTTTCTTGGGAGCAAAGGGAGGCAAGCAGAGAATACACAGTTGTTAAATTCAGCTCTGTGCTGGTTACTGGCTGGCAGGGAGGGTTCCTCTCTCCTCCAGCCCTCAACAGCCTTTGGGTAGACTGCTCCATATACGTGTAAGGAATCTGAGGGCAAAGAATGCAAATGGCTAAGACGGGAGGATCCTGGATCCAAACCCAGGGCATTTTTATTCCAGAGTTTTTTGTCTGGCCTCATATGTGGTGTCCACAGTTAGACATTGTTCTCCTTTCATCTGGGAACAGTGACAGGGGTATACACGGGAAGCTCTGCGGAAACATCGCGGGCCAATCCTAGGCAGGTGCAGTCAGTTCAAAGGAGAGTCTCCTCCCCAAGGCCTGGAGGTTGCGTTGTATGAAGCTCTAAATGCCCATTCTCAGTTGGCTGCCTGCAAGTCGCACCAGGAAAAATCACGGAGGGACTCCCACGGTAAGGGTCTGGCCTGAGTGTCCCCGCTGGAGGAGGTGATGGACTTTACATGGTTCAGCTGAATCGAATTACATGTGCTGTTATTCTCTCCATGGTAAGGACAATTGAGGGTTGACAAGTTGTTGGCTTTCAAGTTGAGCCATGTTAGATATATGCTATCATGATGGAAAACAGACATCTCTCCAGGGTTCTGAGGGTCAAATGACAGAATGTCTGTGAAAGGGTTTTGAATGTTGTAAACTGCCTCTTAGATGCAAGGGAGACATCAAATTTTATTGTTCCCTTAGAGCAGTGACTTTGCACTCAGATTTCTTTGTTTGCCATTTTTATCTTCTTTTAAGTGTATTCCCCAAGAGTTTTTAAGTGTTGATGCTTTTAAATGGAATTGGACACACATTTTACTCAAATGAATTGCAGATATTAGTCAAAGCTTGCTTTTACACTTTGAGCCATAGAGTAGATAGAATTTGTGATAAGGTCAGTCTGTCTAGGGATGTAATTTGTTCAAGTACCCAAAAGACCCTTTATAAGAATAGGACCACTTCTGGTGCATCAAAATGGCAGTTTTGGGGACTTTGAGGTAAATTGTTAGAACCCCTTAAGAATTACCTGAAAGACTCTCAAAGAGTTTTGATTTGAGGTTTTGTTTAGTTTTGTGTTTTGTTACTGTGAAGCCAGTAACTTATTCTGAGAAGTCATTGGAAAGGGTTTGAGGAGTCTTTGAACTATATCAAGAAAGTTTTGAAAGTGAAAACATGGTGCGCTTTGACAACTTAGGAATTTGAAATCTATTCCGTTGTGGATTTCAAAGGAAATGGATTTGAATAAGTAAAATTTAACTCCACTGAGGGAAATTTGGTAGTGGCAATTTTGTGTTATACAAAGAGTTTGATTTAGAAATTAAAACATGTGAAAGAGTCAATGTATACTTATTGATAGATGCAAAGACAGAAAAAAGTGAGAGATTCCTAAGTTGCAAATAGATGCAATTATGAATTTATTTTTATTATTTAGGGTTCTTAGAGCATGTATCTGACTTAAGTGAGCCTTACCTCAGAGTAAGTTAGCTGGATAAAACAGCAGTTCCCAAAAGGAGTTCCATGGAAACTGATTCTCAGGGAATTAGTAGATGTTATGCAGTGAAAAAAGGCTCTGTGTTCAAATAAGTGGGAGGATCTGGGTTAACCAAAATAAAATAGATCTTTTTCTTTTTAACTGCAAGATTTTTGAGCACCATTCTTTCTAATGATCCTTGTGAATCTCCTTGGAGGGAAACAAAGTTTTAAGCATTTCCCAAATACATTGAATTGTAGAAATTTTCTTTTGCAAAGCATCTTTGCCAGAGAACAATGTTGGGTGTAATTTGCTGAAATATTTTTTTTAATATTTTATTTATTTATTTATTGGACAGACAGAGATCACAAGGAGGCAGAGAGGCAGGCAGAGAGAGGAGGAGGAAGCAGGTCCCTGCAGAGCAGAGAGCCCGATGCGGGGCTTGATCCCAGGACCCTGAGATCATGACCTGAGCTGAAGGCAGAGACTTAATCCACTGAGCCACCCAGGCACCCCTTGCTGAAATATTTTTATTTTATTTTCTTCAAGATTTAAAGACAAAATTTTAAGTAATCTCTACACCCAGTGTGGGGCTTGAACTTACAACCCTGAGTGAGATTGAGAGTCTTAGTGCTCCACTGATTGAGCCAGCCAGGTACCCCTAATTTGCTGAAATATTTTTAAGCAAAGCCTAGACATCCTGACAAACTTTAGTATGCATTTCTAGCTAAGGACTTAAAAAAAACCCTATCACCTCATTATTAATTTTCATAAAATTAAGTGATTTCTTAATGTCATCTAATTGTTCCCAGATGGCATTTGTCACCATTTCTGTTTTCTTGGAACTGGGATTTGATCAAGGTTTTCATAGTAGCACTGTGGGGTTTTGTTGATTTTGTCTTTTTAAATGTAGAAAGATGCTATCTCACCACTCCTTCCTTTTCCCTTCCAACTTTTAGAAGAGATCTTGTATGATGTCCCATATCTGAATTTGTTTCCTTGTGGTATTGTTTATCTTGTCCTTTGTCCTCTGTATTTTCTAAAAATTAGAGGTTAGATCTCAAGGCCTGGTTTCTTTCTTTTTTTTTTTTTTTTAAAGGGGGGGGGGTAGTGGGGGGAGAGAGAGAATGGATTTTTTTTTTTTTTTCAAAGATTTTATTTGTCAGAGAGAGAGAGAGAGAGCGAGCACAGGCACACAGAGGCAGAGGGAGAAGCAGGCTCCCTGCCGAGCAGGGAGCCCGACGTGGGACTCGATTCCAGGACTCTGGGATCATGACCTGAGCTGAAGGCAGCCGCTTAACCAACTGAGCCACCCAGGCGTCCCTCAAGGCCTGGTTTCAATTCAGGTTAAATATTTTGGGAAAGAATAGGTTCTAGACTATGCTTTTCTCTTCCCTAGGATTTGGGAACAGGCATTTTAATTTAGCAATATATATATATATATATATATATATATATATATATATGCTATATAAATATATGTAATGGCTTAGAATTCACTTGGAAATTAATTTTATTAGTATAACAAGGGGGTATAAGCTTGATTTATTCCAGTTGTGGTTGGAAACATGGTGTTATTCTGAATAGTTGGCCTGGTTGAATGGTTATAATTTTTTCAGTATATTTTAAGATTATAAACTATGTGCCTACTGGGTAAAGTGGCTTGAGCATTAAACATTTTTGGTGGTTGAATTTTATTGAGAATGACAGGGTATCCAGATATGTGGGTGGCTCAGTCAGTTAAGTGTCTGCCTTCCGCTCAGGTCATGATCCCAGGATCCTGGGATCAGGTCCTGCACTGGGATCCTTGCTTAACGGGGAGCCTGCTTCTCCCTCTGCCTGCCCCCTGCTTGTGCTCTCTTTCTGACAAATAAATAAAAATCTTAAAAAAAAAAAAAAGAAAAGAAAAGAATGACAGGGTATCTGAGTTGTAATTGTAAAACATGATTTTATAAAGATTTATTCTAAGCACATTAATTTAGTAATATGCATTAGTTCTACCTCTACTGGATAAATTTTAACAGAATATTTTTCTGATAAATGCTTATGCTAATTTAAAGTACAGTTATTAATCTAAGCACACCCTCAGGGTCATAATTTTATATGTACATTGTGTTAGAAACTCAGACATGTAAATAAAAGTTCCTATTATAGCTGACTTTGCTAACTTAATTTGATATTTAAGTTTTTTTTCCCCTTGACATCCTTCCAAGCACTTGTATGTTTGGGAAAAATTAAACTCAAAGAAAATTTGTATGTCTCAATGAAGAATAGCATGGTATATATAAAGTAGCCTTGCGTGATGAATGGTAGCTATCATAGGTAGTTCCCAGCACATTCTTGATTTAATCCCTTAGAAGGCAAGAATACTGTTCTATATATTAAAATTTGTTTGTTGTGAATAATAAGGTACCTTGGATAGTAAGTACTTTGGAACTGTAGTAAGTACTACACTAAAAATACATAGTACTCTCTTTTTATCTCCTTAAAAAAAAAATACAAACATATAGGACTTAGTGAAACAAGCCTGATCTTTGAAGCATGGTGAACTGTGGTTTTGTGTGTGATTCTGGGCAGCTTCCTTGACCTCTGTCTTTTTGTCTGTAAGATGGGGGTAGTAATCCTGTTTCATAGGCTTCATGCCAAGACTGAAGGTGAGAGCCCGTATAAAATGCTCACCACTACTCATGATGAACATCCAGTGACATATGGGAGTACAGGGTCACTGTATGGTATACTTGAAACTAACACGGCGTGCTCTGTTTACTGGAATAAAAAACTTAAAAAACAAACAGATAAAAAAAGATGAAACAAATGCTTAGATGGTGCTTGGCTCGTAGGTGCCGAAACACATCCTCTTCTCTCTTCTTTTCCTCTTGACCATATTTCTAAGCTCAACTTTCCGGATCATTCGTTGAATGGAAGTTTTTGTCCAGAGTGTTTCTATATTTATTTATTTTTGTTCTTAGTGTTTTAAAAATTGCTAATTTTAAGATACTTGTTAATGGAAGTCCGGATAAGACCTTGATTTCAAGATAATCGGTATAGTTTGTTGCTTATTTTAAAACAATTAGATGTTTATATGAAATGTTTTGAACAAACAAGTGGGACATTTTTAGGTGGTAATTTACAAAGCAAAAGGAACCAGAGAAGAAAGGGTATTTTTTTTTTACTGATATTGCTAATAAACAGTCTGGTTTTAAATGAAAGATAGTATTTTACAAATCCATTTATTTACTAAGGATTGTGAGAACGTGAGAAGCTCTACAAACTTCAGTAGAGTTTCACTTGAATGTGGCTTAGAATAATACACTTTATCTTACTTAACTGAACTAAGCCTGTAGCACCAGACTCAATCAAGTAACACGTGTGTGTTTATGAACAGGGTACTGGCAGCCAGAAGAGCAGCCGTCCTGCAGGGGAGAGGGGCTGGTGCTTCCCTGAAGGGCCTCAGAGCTTCACAGTGGGGATGAGGGGAGGTTCTCCTTCCTGGCCTGTGCCCTGTTTTTTTTGTTTGTTTGTTTTGTTTTTAAGATTTTATTTATTTATTCGACAGACAGAGATCACCAGTAGGTAGAGAGGCAGGCAGAGAGAGAGGGGGAAGCAGGCTCCCCGCTGAGCAGAGAGCCCGATTCATGGCCTGACCCCAGGACTCCGAGATCGAGACCGGAGCCGAAGGCAGAGGCTTTAACCCACTGAGCCACCCAGGTGCCCCTGGTCTGTGCCCTGTTAAAGACTCATGTAAAGGGAGAATGATTGGGGCACCTGGGTGGCTCAGTGGGTTAAAGCCTCTGCCTTCGGCTCGGGTCATGATCCCAGGGTCCTGGGATCGAGCCCCGCATCGGGCTCTCTCTCTGCGGAGAGCCTGCTTCCTCCTCTCTCTGCCTGCCTCCCTGCCTACTTGTGATCTCTCTCTCTCTCTCTCTCTCTGTCAAATAAATAAATAAAATCTTAAAAAAAAAAAAAAGGAGAATGACTATATCCTAAGTTCTGAATGGGAGAAGTCAAGGAACACATTTTGGAGGCTGCTTAAATAGACATTTATGGGCCTTGACTCCTTGGGATTTTGGGTGAACCAAGAAGTCTCCTCCAATCACCTATTCCTGAGTCTTGGGACCTGTGGTTTTCTAATGGCTTGTGCAAGAACAGGTCCCAGGAGGACATGGGCTCACAGTGCTGTCTGCCCAGGCAGTACCTGTTCTCTGAGAAAGGAGCCTGATTCCCTAAGGGCACTCAAGTCCAGTGCACTTGAACTTGTTATACTTTTCCCCCTACCATTAAGTAACAGTTTTGTTTATCCCTTCCTTTCTGAAATGTTTTATTTAAGCAAGAGGAACTCCTTAAGCTGCCCAGCTCCACATACCGAAAGTCAAGCCGGAGAGAATCAGAACGCGATTCCCCTCTCCCATCATGGAAAAAGGGAGATGTCATTTCTAGAGGGATAGTGATTGAGTTCCAAGCAGATGGAACTTATAAAGGCATTTCACCTCCACAGGGCTTTTTGGTTCCTTTATTAAGAGCAATCTTAGCTAGCTCAAGGAATATAATATCCTTATGAGTTTTAGAAATAAAAAGGGACCATGAAGGTGTTAACTGTTTGACAAATTAGAAACTATTTTCATTTGGTGGAAGTCTTGAAATAATTTTTCCAACAAATACTTCTCGAGGGTGGTCCATTGTGCCCTTCTGAGGTCAGGGCCCAGCTCTGTGCCTCAATCCAAGGAGACAAGTGCATGCATAGTACCAGTAATAGAAGGCAGGTGTGCAGCCGGAGAGTAGAGAAGCAAGGGCAGGGGAAGAAGGAGGAAGAAAAGGAGGAGTTGGTGGTCAGGGAGGACTTCAGGGAGAGGGTGAAAGATGTGTTGCAGTTTGCCAGGCAGGGAAGGGGGTAAGGGGCTTTCTGGGAGGGGGCAGGAGCAGCAGAGGCAGGGAGATGTGAAAATACAAGTCATGTTTGGGGTACTGTTACTAGAACAGATGGTGCTTGGCATTTGGGTACCGTGGCAGGGAGGAAAGGGCCAGATTGCAGAAGGCCTTGCAAGCTAGGCGAAGAAGTATGGATTTGATCCTGTAAAGCAAGTGATAGCTGTCACAGGTTTTGAAAGCAGGGAGATGATGTAATCAGCTATGTTTCAGGAGAAAAGCTCAGGCGGCGGCGGCGGCGGCGTGGAGGAGAGACACTGGCTCGGGCACAGATGGGCAGCAGGGCTCCCTGTTACGAGGCTTTTGAAGTAGGTCAGGTGAGACATGATGTTTGGGGCCTGCGCTAGGAGGAGAAAGAGTCCCAGTGTCAGTTCAGTACCTTCTGTTGTGCATTTAGGGTGCATTCGCTCATGTCATTGCTGCAGAGCACTTTGCATGGAGTGCGGCTGTCCTCACCCTCATTTTGCAGAGAAGGAAAGGGGCTGAAAGTACCCTGGCTCCGCTAAGATGGGCTCGGGTCGACAGCCCTGTGTCACCATACTTTCACAGCAGAGGGAGTGAGAACGCAGAGGAGGGTGAGCCTGGGAGATGATTTTTGCAGCAGAGTGGAAGCTGATCCCAGAACAGAGTAGGACTTCTTAGCCGCTGATTCGAGGTAGATGGCAAGGCTGTTTCTAGGCAGGTGGCAAGGTGTGCACAATGGGTGATATCCATGACCAGGGCCTTGCTGAGGAGGTGAGGGGCAGGGTTTAGGGCCCCTCGGGGATACCCTTTTGAAAATTCCCTATGGCCAGTTGGAAGTTTGGTTCTTGGAGCACATCCTATTCTCCCTGTGGGAGCTCCTTGAAGTCCTTCAGGTAGGCCTGGACTAGAACTTATACAGGAAGAGATGAGTAATGAGCCTTTCCTCCTGAGCCCCAGTCCTAAACAGTGCCGTACTGCACTTAATCTGAAGGGCGCTTTCCAGGCCACGCCTGTTGATGTTTCTGTTGGTCTGGAGTGAGGGTTGACAGTCTGCCTTTCTTTCAGGATCCTGGGATCCTGGAGTGAGCCAGGCCGGTGGCCACAGGATTGGACTGTTGAGAATGTTTCGCTCAGTGTAGCCTAGGCTGTCTTTTCACTTTACTTCTTTCGGGGCCTTTCAGTAGCTCCTTAAATAACATGATGTTGATCTCTGGTAAGAACCAACACCTTGGAAAATTGCTTCTTTTTAGGAACGTTCATACATTCATATTTAATTTTGCCAAGGCTATTCTTGAGTTACTTGGATAATTCCGAGACTTGGGAATGTGAGTACTCTTGAAGGTTGTTTTGGGAATTGAGTGACGTGAGGTCCAAATACCCAGGCCTAAACCTAGCCTTACGCCCTTAATCTTGGGAGGGAGTGTGAGACTCGGGAATCTGTTTCATCCAACACATCTTCAGTGCCTGCTTCTTCTACTTGGCCGCATACTGAGGGCTGACCGTGCAGTGCAGTGCATTTCTTTTGAACCATTACCTACCGTATCCTACCTTTCCTAAAGAGGTAGGCATTCTTGTTTGGTTGTGGCTGATGATAGGAGAGAAAGGGTTTTTTAGGTTTTATTTTCAGCCCGTGTGTCTTTTGCGTTGATGTCTGGTTACCATTGGGACAATTTCTGCTGCTTTTTCTCTCTGAGGGAGTAAGGTTTGGGTTCATTAACTGCTTACTGCTGAGTGGTTCATTTTTCTCCTGTGTGGGAGGGAGAAGCGGCCTCCTCTTGTGTTCCCACCTTTGCTAAATGCCACTACTACTTCCTGTGCTCCTTATAGGACTTCTCTGCCCCGTTTTCTAATCCCTGTCCTGGTGGAAAGCATAGAAGGGGAGCCACTTGTTCTCCGATTGGTTTGTGCAGTCACTGACTCGGTGCCAGGCTCTGGGCTCTGTGGTTACTCTTAGATGGTCTGATTTCATACCCTTAGAGGCCATGGGAGCGGGCAGTCTTTGTTCAGCTTGCCAATGAGGGTACGTCTGTGGCCCAGGGGCCTCCTAGCAGGTTTCCAGGAGGACCCTGGTGCCTGCTCCTGCAAGCTGCTTTCCGTCCTGCCTCTCACCCACTCATGGCCCTTTGCAGGGGTGGCTCATTCTCTGCAGAACTGGTCAGCTTTTAAATCCTTCATGGGTGCAGGCCCAGAGGTTGGTTTTAGCCGGTGGTATGGGGACTGTGGATGCGCGTGGTTGGGGGTGGGGAGAGAGGAGGAGTGCTCGCTGGGAGAGCGAGCTGGTGGGATTAAGCGGGGATATCACGGCTGCTTACTTCCGCTTGTCCTCTTTATTGTGAATGGCTCCTGAAAGACCCTGCCTGAGTGTGCATCGTGTACATTCGTGGATGCTGTAGGTGAGATTTGCTTGTTGATGACCTCCTTTTCGCTTTCTGCTATTTTAGTCCTGTGTTCTAGGTTGCTTTTGGCTGACTTTTCGCGGGGGAATTTGGGTTACCCACAACAGTAGTGAAGGTGTCCTACCCTTTAGGACTGCCTAGGTGACCTCCTCAACTGAACTTTCAGGATCAGAATGTGTGGCCAGCTGCTGAATGGAGAGATGAATGATTCTGGAGTAAAGTACACTTGCTCTCAAATTTTTGCTCCCCTTAATGCTTTTATTTTTTTTTAAAGACTTTATTTATTTATTTGACAGACAGAGATCACAAGTAGGCAGAGAGGCAGGCAGAGAGAGGAGGAAGCAGGCCCCCTGCTGAGCAGAGAGCCTGATGTGGGGCTTGATCCCAGGACCCTGGGATCATGACCTGAGCCGAAAGCAGAGGCTTTAACCCACTGAGCCACCCAGGTGCCCCACCCCTTACTGCTTTTAGACAGGTTTCTTAACTTCAGGGCTTTGGTTTCTTCATCTGTAAGCCGGGTATGGTTGTGTTCGGGGAGGAGGGGTGTCTGTGTGTTCCATCTAGAGGAGGGTTTTACACCCTAGTATGTGTTCCGGAGCTTCCTTTCTCGTTCTGGCTTGATTCAGTGTGCTAGATACTGTGCTAAACTCTGGCAGGCGCACAGATTAATGCAATGTTTTCTTTCCCAGAGACATTTAAAATCTAGTGGCTGGGGTTTACTTGCACAAATTTATCCTGAGGGAGGATAGGCTGTGGGGGCAGCCGCGCATGGGAGCATTTCCTCTGCCCTGAGGGTTGGGAGATCCTTACTTTCTGGAAGCAGGTTATACCTAAGCCCTCTCTTGAAGGACTGAGTAAGAATTAAGCAAGCAAAGGAAGATGGGATGGGTTGTAGCTAGAGCAATAGCATGAGCAAGGCATGGAGCGTTTAAGAGAACTCTATGGAGCCTGGGTTTGGCGGGAAGCAGGAGGTCTTGGGAACGGAGCCTGGAGAGCCTGGTGGCCTTTGCTGAGAAACTTAGATGTAAAATTTGCTAGGATGGAAAATCAAAATGTAAGGAAAAAGAGTTACATAAATAGTGTTTAATAGCATTGTTGAGCATTTTTATAGCACACGGTCTGAATTAAATAGATTAGCGCGCAACTGTAGAAGAGAGTGATCTGTTGGTGTTAAAAGAATGAGGTCAGTTTATATGTGCTCTTAAGGAAAAACTTCCAAGAATATTATTAAATGAAAAAGATATATATATGCACAGGGTGTCTTTGGAAGTACATATCCGTATATGTAAGCCACGATTGCCTTTAGGACGGATGCAGGGGTCTGGGATGGAGGACAGTCATCCATTTTACTGAAGACCCTTTCGTACCATTTGGCCATTTTTTCCACATGCACGGATTTCTTTAAAGAAGGAAAATACTGTAAAGAAATGACCAGTGTTGTACATTATCAGGTGAGGCGGAAACCAAGCAGCAGTGTAAAAATAATGTGGGCTGCTGCTCTGTAAGGCTATTATGCAGAATGCTAGATTATTCCATGCTCTGACAATAATACCATTCATTTGGAGTTTCCCGCTTCCACATACATTACTTCAGTCAGAATTAATCACTTTCCTCTGTACTTTCATAGCAATTAAAATGTTTTAAGAACTTCAGATGTTAGATGATGCTCTGTAAAGTTTGGAAAAGAAGAATATTATTTCTTAAACATCCATGGTTTTATTCCCATCCATTCTTTGTGTATGTGCCTTTGTGAAAAATACAACTCAAATGCACATTTACTTAATGGACTTCTCTTTTTATATGATTTCACGTGTTTTCCTGAGTGTTGTTTAATTGTTCTCCTTATCTTTTTGAAAAACCTACTTTTTTTTCTGGGGGCGGGGAATGCGGTGGTTCCTTTCCCTGTGGCCCCTGTGACTCACTCATGCTTACATGCTATCACAGGTGTGCTGGTTTTCTGGGTTGATGTTCATCTCTAACTATATCCTCAGAGCTTCGATGCCCCTTTGTTACCAGACTGCAGGGCACAGGCTCAGCAAGTAGTTTTGAAGGAATGGATGTTCCTTTTGGGCTTTACAACAGCATTTTAAGGGCAGAAGGGAGATATGTGCAGTTTTCAGCCAAAGAAAGAGATTCAGGTTAAGCAGTCCCCAAACTCACAAAGCAGCAACCTGTAAGTAGCTGAACTCAACCTTGAATTCACTTCTCCTGACCCCAGCCATTTTCCCCACTATTATTGAAATCAGAATTTTCAGTAGGTTTTGCTGGGGAAAGAGATGGTGGGGTTCCATTTAGAATGAGTGAAGAGGATTTTGACCTTTTTGAAAAATGTAATTGCTCTGGTGTATTCCAGCAATGGGTGAAATTGGTTCAAACCCCAGCCTCTTTGACAAGCTGTGTGACCTTGAGCAAGTTACTTAACATCTCTGGGCATTAGTTTATAATTCGTTAAGTAGGTCTAAAGTGTGTGTGGGTGCCTACTTCCACAGGGCTATCGTAGTACACATAAAGCTTTTAAGATGGTGCCTGGCACATGGTAGGGACTTATTCAATGCTAATATAACTTTTTCTCCTCATGGTTTGGTGAAAAAGAATAACCAGTGTTGGTAAGGGTAATGGGGAAATGAATACAGTGTTGGGGGAATAAATGGGGATAACTCTTCTGGAGGGCAATCTTTCAATGTGCTAATTTAAAACATGCCAGCTCTTTGACCTAGAAATTCTAGCTCTAGAAATTTATGCTAAGAAGATAATTTTATAAACACATAAAGTTATATTATGTGGATATTCAGTGCAATATTGGTTAATATCAAAAAAGTGGGGAAACCAAATATTTACCTCAAAAGGAGCGTGGTGATAAACTTGGTGACCCATACAGTGGAATAATAAGCAGCTTTGTACAGATTGAGAGGGAACAGAATGGGGGATGTGAGAAGATGTCTTCTATCCGCTGTTAAGTTGAAAAACAGGCTATAGAGTAGTATGCATGCCATAATCGCATTAGTGCTTTTTTTCTTCAAAGTGTGCATTATGTAACTGACACCTTTGAGGGTCTACTCTGTGCAGCTTATAGCCCCATTTAAATGGGTTGTGTAGGTAGAAAAAAGACTGGAAGATCTTTGGGTGATAGGATTGAACAGCCTTCCCTATTTTAAAAAAATTACTTCTATTTTTTTCCTAATAGAGGAACCATTTACATCCTTCATCCTGGTATCCGGCACATTTTATTTTTATTGTTTTATTATGTTTTTTGAGAGAGAGCGTGTGTGCCCAAGCAGGGGAGGGGAGGAGAGGAGCAGAGTGGGAGGGAGAGCAAATCTTAAGCAGACTCCATGCTCAGCAGAGCCCAGCACGGGGCTGGATCTCACGACCCCGAGTTCATGACCTGAGCCGAAATCAAGAGTTGGATGTGTAGCTGATTGAGCCACTGGCTGCTCCAAATTAAAATTTTCTTCTTAAGTTTTTTTTTTTTTCCAAAGATTTTATTTATTTATTTGGCAGAGATCACCAGTAGGCAGAGAGGCAGGCAGAGAGAGGAGGAAGCAGGCTCCCTGCTGAGCAGAGAGCCCGATGCGGGGCTCGATCCCAGGACCCTGAGATCATGACCTGAGCCGAAAGCAGAGGCTTTAACCCTCTGAGCCACCCAGGCTCCCCCTCTTTTTAAGTTTTTAAAAACATGGTTACTAAAGCTCTCTCTTGGTTTGTCTAGAGAGAAGGCATTGTCTTTTGTCCAGACTTGTGTTTCTTCCATCACAAAGAGCGTTCAGTGTCTCCGGCGCGGAAGGAGTGTGCTGGTTTGGCAGTGATGTTGCAAACATGGACTGTGTGTTTGACATTATCACTCTGAATCATCTGAAGAGTGCTCAAGGAATTAAAGCATGTTAACATGAAAAACTTTTCAGGTGGTTTGGGCAAAGTAACTCTGGTATATTTGACGTAATCGAGTTTAAACTTTCGAGGGAGGTTTCTATCTCAGTACAGTGAAGGTTAAACTATGAATGGGTCTTCCTTAGCCTTTTTTACTTCATGGTTTGTAGATCACAGAACAGATTCATTGTTTTGTAATTAACTGTAGAAGCAGGCTCTGTTTGTGGGGAGAGCAGAGTGAGTGGAAGGGGAGATGGGGTAGAGGGGAACCGCGTAGTATATTTTAGAAGGCAAACTACATTCGTTTTCACTGAGAATGAAGAAAATCAGTCTCGATGTTCATATCTCAATTTGAGATCTTCATATTGAAAAATGGTGAGTTTTTAATATTTTAGATTTGCATTCCTTTAAAAAAAACAACTTACAATCAAGTTGACTTATGTGAGGGCTTTGTAGTATTGTTTTGCTAGATCATATCTGGTCAACTTTACTGTATTAGGGCTTAAAAAGATACTTTAGATTTTAAAATTGAATTCTTGGCATTATATATGAATCATATCATAAAAGAACTATTATTTTGAGGAGAAAATGGATCATATTTTTTTTTTTTTAAGGAGTGGTACTAAAGGTATGTTTAAGTCTGCTTTCGAGTTTGTTGGAACAGACGATACCAGTGTCATTAGAAAGATGACAGGCTTGGAGCTGGACAGAGCAAAGTATGACTTGAAGTTCTGCCATTTCCACACTGAGTGACCATTTCCAAGTCCAATCCTTGCCTTGCTGGTTGTGAAAACACAGAGAGACAGTGCATGAAATGTCTGACCCATGTCCAGTTAAATGTTCAGCACATATGAGTTCCTTCTCCACTCTTGCGGTTGAGATGAAGATTCGTTCTCTGTGTTTACACCTGTGTGTGCTGTGGTCTCAACTGGAGCTGGCTAGCTAGCTGGTGGGCCCAGTGCTGCGCCCTGAAGTGTGAGGACAAGCTGCAATTTGGTCATTATTGCCACTGAACTTTTCAGTGTAATGGATGGTTACCAGTATTTGTCTTACTTTCTTTTAAAAAGCAAGATATGGGGGCCCCTGAGCGCCTCAGTTGGTTAAGCATCTGCCTCCAGCTCAGGTCATGATCCCAGGACCCTAGGATCGAGCTCCACGTTGGGCTCCCTGCCTAGCCCGGAGTCTGCTGCTCCCTTCCCCTCTGTACCACCCCATACCATGTGCTCTCTTTCTTTTTCTCTCAAATAAATAAATAAAACCTTAATAAACAAAAACAAGATTTATAGGGATGAAATGCAAATTCCAGTGTAAAAATGTTAATCTTTGAAAGCCCAGAGCTAGGCTCCTGTTATCAGGCACTTGAATGTTATCAAATCTGCTGTAGGCTAACCAGATCCTATTGGGTAATCCTCCCACCCAGCCCCAAGCTCCTGGGGCAGCGAGCAAGAGGGTCTGATACTTCAAACTGAAGCTCCCCAAATGGCCAGAATTGCTTCGGATCCTCCTTGGGTTTTTATAGAATGGGATAAAGAGAAAACTTCCAGGTGGATAGGTCGTCATACTAACACCTGTCTGCATTCACACTGCCTCCCCCTTCTTCTCACTAAATCTTTCCTGGCCGTGAAGTCTCTGTTCAGACCCCACATTTCTCAGGATTCTTCTCAGACAGTGCTCACTTCCACTCTGTACTTCTGTCTGCAGTAAACATATATAGGCACCGCTGTCCTCATCTTTGATTATGGCTGACCCGGGGGCACCCACCAGCTGGGACTTTTGCTTGTTTTTCTTTACATCTCCTACCTGGATGCAATGTGGACTTTGAGGACGCAGCTCCTGATTTTGTTTCTTCCTTTTTGTCTGGTTCAATGTAAGGTTTCCCACACAGCAAACAGTCTTCTCTTCTTTACTTTTAACTAAAAAAAAAAAAGGCACCCAGGCATCCCCCCAAAATAATTTTTTGATGTGTTCCTTCCTTCAGTGTTTTCTTTTCAGGGCATACATGCACATGATATGTATGTTAAATGACATGGTATGCTTTTTATTATATAGTCTGCTGTTTTACATATAATGGTATGTGTTATTTTATATTAAGATGTATTTTAGGGGCGCCTGGGTGGCTCAGTGGGTTAAGGCCTCTGCTTTCGGCTCAGGTCATGATCCCAGGGTCCTGGATCGAGCCCCACATCGGGCTCTCTGCTCCGCTGAGAGCCTGGTTCCTCCTCTCTCTCCCTGCCTGCCTCTCTGCCTACCTGTGATCTGTTTGTCAAATAAATAAATAAAATCTTAAAAAAAAAATAAGATGTATTTTATAAGTGATTTGAAATGATTGTGTATCATTCATATTCTAGCCTATAGATATAATTTTTTAAACTATTATTGAATTTTAAATAACACCACAGTGAACATTCTCCTTCCACAGCTTTTTAGTTGTAATTAATTAATTTTGGGGGTGGGGAGGGGCAGAAGGAGAAGGGTAGAGGGGGCCAGAAGGAAGAGGGAGGGAAGGGGGGTGAGAGGGAGAGAGAGAGAATCTTAAGCAGGCCCCCTGCCCAGAAGGAGCCTGATGTGTGGGGTTCAGTCTCACAACCCTGAGATCATGACCTCTGAAATCAAGAGTCAGATGCCTCACTGACTGAACCACCCTAGTAGTCTTTTTTTTTTTTTTCTTATTAATTTTCTTTAAACTAGGCTCCATGCCCAGTGTGGGGCTGGAACTCAAAACTGTGGGATCAGGAGTCACATGCTCCACCAACTGAGCTGGCCAGGTGTCCCTCTCCTTCCACAGTTTTATTGAAAGACTTCCAACAACTTAATTGTATTAAAATCAATTTAATACAGTAGTTAAAAAAATGAAGTTGTAGAATCTGTTATTTTATTACTGTCCAAGTAATCTCCATGGTTTGAGACCGTTCTAGTTGTTGTAGAGTCTGCTCAGAATTAAATATTAAAGTACTAATGATCAAATAAACAGGTATACTAATAGAGAGGGTGTCAGGTATTTAAATAGGGTATTTATATAAAATGGGTACTAAAAAACTTATGGAAATAACCTGAGTGTCCATCAGTGGATGAATGCATAAAGAAAAAAAATAGACACACAAACACACTGGAATAATATTCAGCCCTAAAACAGAAGGAAATTGCGTCGTCTGTGACAACGTATAGGAAACTAGAGGGCATTATGCCAAATGAAATAAGCCAGACAGAGGAAGACAAACAATGTACGGTATCATTTATATGTGAAAACATTTCTAAAAAAAAAAAAAATTCAAACTCATAGAAAGTAGAAAAGTAGTGGATGGGGATTGGGGGAATAGATTCTGGCAAAATAGGACAAACTTTCAGTTATAAGATGAGTACAATTTGAGAATCTGGTGTATAACAGGGTGACTATAGTTGATAATACTGTTTTATATGTAATTGAAATAAATTTGCTAAGAAAGTAAAACTTAAAAGTTCTCACCAAAAAAAAAATAAATAAATATGTGGAATGATGGGTATGTTAACTTGGGGGTAGTCCTTTCATAATGTGTATGTATCAAAATACCACGTTGTGCATAATAAATATCTTACAGCTTTTTTTTTGGTCAACTAAACGTCAGTACAGCTGGACAAGAAATATAATTTTATGCAAGAACTGTATATAAATTAAAAACAAAAAACTGGAGAGGGGTGTGTATGGCAGTGTGTGTCCCAGGGTGAATGTAGACTTTGACAAAAGAATCTACCTGTATTACAATTGTATGACAAAACCTCACTGAAAGGGATGAAGGACAAAAAGCGTGAACCTGACAACTTTGGAAAATGGTGTTTTGAGTAGTCCCTCATAGAAGAGTTCCAAATAGTTTGTTAATTCCACTTACTCCTTCAGGAGCTGGGGCTTAATTTCCTTCCTTCCCTGGAGTGTGGGCTGACTTTAGTGACTCACTTCTGAAGGAGACAATGTGGAAAGGGTGAAAGGTAAACCGACAAACACTAGCTTAACTGAATTATCAAGGTTGACATCACCGGCGGTCATGCTGTTCGCATGTGTCCTTATTATAATGTGAGGAGAAGGGCACTTTACCTCTCTGGTTTCCCCTCTCGACTGCAGTCTCACTGTGAGAAAAACATCACGAAATCTCAACTGAGGGATTTCATACACAGTACTTGATCAGTATTCCTCAAAACTGTCAAAGTCATGAAAAACAAGGAAGGACTGAGAAACTGACAGAACAGAGAAAACGAAGTAGATAGGATCAGTAATTACAAAGTGGGATCCTGGAGTGGAAAAAGGATGTTCATGGAAGAACTAGAAAAACCCAAATGAGGTCTGGAATTTGATTAATTTTTTCAAGACTCTTAAAATCTCCCCAACATTTAATTATGAAAACATCCAAACGTAAAGAAAAGTTGAAAGAAATGTACAGAGAACAGCCACATACCCTCCCTCCAGATTCAACGGTTAGGATTTTGTGGTCTTTGCTTTGTTAGTATCCACCCATCAATCCATCTTATTTTTAAAAGCATTTCAAAGTAAGTTGCAGACATCAGTACATGTGACCCCTTCCCCCACTCCACCAAAAAAAGAACCCAAAACCTGTTTAGAATGTAATTTCTGCCCAGGCTGTTATCCAGTGCCCACTGGGCACTCACAGTTGACATTATGTCTGTGGTTGTGCCCTATTGAGAACGGAGGAGGACGACTGGTTAGAGAGGATGTAAGGTTATGTCGGCACTTTCCAGCGGTGATCACAGTAGCATGTGATTAGGAGGCCATGCTGGACCGAAATGGAGCTGTGCTTGCGGGTGCTGGGGCGTTGTCCAGTCTGGGATCGTCCAGGAAACAGTAGCTGGTTTCCTGCCACGTGGTTCCAGTACCTCACACTGATGTGGGCAGCTCTCAGGACAGCGGGAAGGGATGGAGGCTCTGGAATGGGACGGTGTGAAACGCTCAGGTATATGGATAGTGCCTGAGCATTTATTTGGGGAGAGTCCAAGGCCTCCCTGCCCATGCCATTCTTCCTTCCTCTCGGGTCCCCTGGGAAAATAAATAGAGCGGGAAGAGGGAGGCTTTAGCTCTGGACAGGAGTAGGAGGACTGATCAGCTCATCAATCAGGAGAGTGTGTAATTATGTGGAAAGGACAGAAATCACTCCCTGAAGGCCACAGACTTGGGGATTTGCCCAGAAGAGGACCTTACAGCTGCTAACAGTAGCCCTATTCAGCTGGGGTGCATAATGATTTTTAAACTAATCAGGAACCGAAGCCGGAGGCAGAGGGGACAAACACAAATATCTTGTTGACAGAGCAAACATCTAGATTTTGTTGGATAGGAAGTTGCTGAGGAAGGTCAGGGTGATGTCATGGTGTGTGCCAAGCTTTCATCCTTCAACAGATGGGCCCCTGAGGTGTCATCCATCTGTGGCTCCCTGGGGCCCTCCGAAATCGCTTCCTATAAATTAAATCATTGTAAGTTAGGATTGAGAAATTAGTATGGAAGACATACCTGAAGTAGAAGGAGACAAAGGAAGGAAATTTCCACTGGAGTTACCCACTTCCTTTTCCTCCTTTGCCTTATAAATAGACCTGAGACTTAGTATTTTGGTCAGCTTTCTTGTTTAGTACTTGAAGATCACTGCCTCCCCGAACAGCCCTCCAAAGTAAACTTCCCTTTCTCCTCTTAAGTGCAGACAACTTCACTTACCCCCACCTAAGCCAGTGTCAGCTGGATATTTTTCATAATCTGCCCTGCTATTTTGGGTTTTCTGTTTTGGTTGAGGAGGAAGTAGTGTTTTTGTTTCTGTTTTTTTTTCTCTCATCAAAGGAATATTTGTTCTGGGAAAGCAGGGGGAGGGGATGTTTCTCAGTCTAGATCAGAGGAAGAAGATGTAAGTAGCTGATTGTGAATCTTGACTGGTGATGTTTTTAAGAAAACATTTTAATCAAACATTTAATGAAACGCTTCAGAGCAGAAGGCAGAGTCCTTGGTACCCATCCTTGGATTTATTCAAAGTTGTCGACACCCCTGAGTGCCAGGCACCAAGGATTCACAGTGGACCTTGTGGCCTCTGCCCTCGGGGAGGGGCACAATCAGAGGAGATGGCACAATGAAGTTTGCAAAGGTGTGAGTAGAAGATTGAAGGAGTCAGTGGAGGAGCGAGGGGAGACTTCCTGGAGGAGGTAATTCTTGAGCCACAGCTTGGGAGTAGCCGGGTAAGGTGTGGATTGAGTGGACAGGACAGAGCTGAGACTTGGAAGGTAACCTTTGTGTGGGAACAAAGTGAAGGGAACATAGAGTGCAGTGGGGTGTTCAGGAGACACCCATGTAAGGGTCACTTTGGAAAAGGAGCAAAGAGAAAAGCCAGGGAAGTGCATATGGATGCTGGTGGGTGAGGTCAGGGGCAGGAAGTTGGGGTGTTAGCCTGTCAAGTCTGCCAGCTTTGGTTTTCTGGGTGACGTGGGAGGGAAGGGCATTTGTTAGAGCAGGGTTGAGGAGAAGGATAAGTTTGAGATAGTTGTTAAGAGGGCTGGGAGGGGACTTTAAAAAAAAAAAAGGCACTGAGAGTCTTTCTGGGTCTAAGACATTCAAGTGCAGTGGCATCTTTTCGAGTGTAGAGTGGCTTCTCTTTGGGGATTTCGGGCTTAGCGTTTAGGCATGGGGAAAGTGGGTTGTGATGTTGATTCCCATGGGTGTAGCAAAAGGAGAGCATTGCAGAGAATGGAGGGTGGTGGCAATGGGGGGGTGAGGTCAGTCAGATGGTCAATGGTGTGGTCCATGCTGTTAAGGAATGACAAAGGGGATATACTCCAGGGCAGTGAAGAGCAAGTACCTTGGGAGTGAGGGCATGTGAGAACTGGAAGGATAGGAGGTTCGGTCTTCATGCTGGAACGCTGAATTGTGCCCTCTGACTCTAAAGTATGGTCCTGGGAATGGCTGACGAGAGTCAGGAGCCAAGGATTAGAAGCCCAAGTGCAGTAACAGTGATGGTAACTCAGGTCAGTGACCAAGGGCTGTGTGTTGGGAACTGCCGTATGTTGTTTAAACTGTTCAACAGCATCTCTGTGAATAATAGGTCCGTTATTCCCATTCATAGGAAACTGAGGCCCTGGGGAAGATTGGTAATTGGTTAAGGTCACACAATTAATAGATGATGGAATTGTAACCCGGGGTGTCCATCTCCCACCTCCAAACCCCTAAGCTCTCCTTCCTTTAGGAGCCCACCTTTAGCGGAAGAGAAAATTGTAAATTAAGTCCCTCCATCCTTTTTCTAGTGTCTGTGAAGTTACCAAAAACAGATAGGTGACAGCTGAGAATTGGGGTGGAAGGTGGGATGACTGTGGGTTGTGAGTCTCACTCACAACTCACAAACTCAAAGGAGGGTGAATTTTTTTTTTTTACATGTGTTTGTAAGAGAAATGGGTTCAGCCAGTGCCTCCTGGTAGAGAGAGGCCCCCTGAAAGGTGGGAAGAAGGATTAGGGGGGCGGTTAGTGTTTAATGGACACACAATTTCAGTTGGGGAAGCTAAGAAAGTTCTAGAGGTGAATGATGGTAACTGTTGCACAACAATGTGAATGCACTTAATACCACTGAAGTGCACACTTAAAAATGGCCCAGATGGTAAGTTTTACGGTGGTAGTATGTTTTACCACAATACAAAATAAGATGGTGAACGGAGAAATGATAATTGTGACCGTTTATGATTTTCTCAGTACAAAACGGGCACTTATTACATACTTGAGTGTGTGCTGAGGATTTTGAAAAGTGCTCTATGTGTATTTTTATGTAATCCTCACTTTCAGAAATGAGGTAAATTATGTTATGCAGAGGAGGAATCTGAAATTTGAAGAGATTAGGCAACTTGCCCAAGGTCATATATGCAGAAAATGGCAGAGGCTGGGCACTACCAGATCCTCCTGACTCCAAAGCCCTTACTACCATTAACCCTTAGGGAACTGAACGATGGAAAGAAAGTTCCAGAGGCAGAGGTGGTGGAGAGGGCAGGGGAAGGGTTGTTGGTGGAAGAAGGACTGGGATAAGGAAGATGCTTGGTGATGCAATAAGGTTGGGTGAAGCTGGGAGCAGCAGGACCATGGCCATGAGCCATTGGATGCAGGGACTGCCCTCCTGTGTCTGGATTAGGCATGAGCGCTGACAGAGTTGGTGGGAAGGCCAGCCGACACTGACCCTGACCCGGTCTCTGAAGGGGGCTGGGACTGTCGGGACCCCTAAGGGCAGAGTGTGAGGGGAGGTGTCTTGCCATCTGTAGTTTTGTTGGTAGAAGTTTGTTCTCAGACCTGTGGTGGCAGAGGCCGGAGGGGTGCAGCGTGCAGAGATGGGGCATAGCCTGTACCCCCTTTCTCATCTTCCTCCTGAGCTTCTTTCCTACTGCCTTTTGACTCCAAAGTCAGCAGCCTGATGGTGAATTTCTGTACATGAATCCCGGAGGAGTTGAGCTGGTGGCGGTGAGCGGCCTCGGCTGTATTTCTCATGCTGACAGAGCAAATACCAAAGGGGAGGTCACATCGTGGCCAGCTCTGTGCCTTGGTAGCCGATCAGCAAACTCTAAACGTTTTCCTGCAAAATCCAAACTTTTCTCTTTATTTTTAACACGATGTGTGGTGTGAAATACATGTATCAGGAAATAGATGTACCTGGCTCTTGGGGAAGTGTTTGAGGGTAACCTGACCCTCCGAGGGCATCTCCTGTGTTCAGTGTTGGCTGAGGGCGGTGGTGACCCCGGGGCTGCAGACAGCGGCCCAGCTCAGATCTTTGGATTCACCGAGGTGGTTGTGAGGTGATCCAAGCTGTTTGTAAGGGAGGTGCTCTGTTGAGAGCTGTTGGTGTGTCACTTCACGTGCTGCCATTGGATTCAGCAGAACTCTTTCATTCTCCTGCTGGAGGTTTTAGATTCTGTGCTGAGAGGCAGGCTCCTTGAGCATTGCTTTCTGTGTAACAGTGGGGACTTTGGAGAGCATGGCCTGGGCTTATATAATAATTTTGAATAAATAAAGAGCTGTTCTCATGACAGGTCTTGCAAGGGCAGCCTGGAAGCCAGCATCAGAAGGGATGAAGTTGCACTGCAGTGGGATCTTGCAGCTGTCAGAGGGGCTGTAACCTCCAGGTGTAAACAGACTTTCATCAGCATTTGGAAAGTTCTGGGAGGATCTGAGCTCAGCGGGGTGCTCTCCATCCAAAGTCCTTTGTAGAACCTTGTTCCTGGCTGTGATACGTTTTACCCCCAATAGCTGGCTGGATCTATAGAGCTTTATAAGGGAGCTTTGCAAGGGAAGGTAGTTTGTGTACCTGCTGGTGCCAAATTCTGATCAATCATTTAACTTTCCCTTTTTCTGTCCTTTTTCTCTGGCTAAGAAACACTTGGGGGCCAGATAGAGGAAGACAAGTAGGATTTACCTTAGAATGAAAATAAGCACTGAAATAACAACAAGGTAGCCCTCAGTTTGGGAAATAACAATGGCTGACATAATGAGTGGTTGTCTTCTGGGCCAAGTGCCTTCTGGGTATTATCTGAAAGCCTCTCTGAGAACAGGATCTTGTCTTTTGTTCAGGCTATATCCCCCAGCCAAAAATAGCGCCAGGCATAGAGGAGGCACTCCAGCGAAAGATTTTAGCACAGATAAGGATTCTGAGGCACGGAGAGGTTAAGTTCCCTGCCTGAGGCCACACCATTAATAACTGGGATACCTTGACAATAGGTACAGAAAGTGGAAGGCACAGAGGATAAAGGTTTCTCCTCAGAACCTCTTGACTGAAAATATGATTAACTGTGGTTACAGAGGTGTCTTGAGTTTTGCAAAAGTTTATCTATTAAAAACTAATTTTTATAATTAATTTTATTAACAATAAACCTAATAATATAATGTTATAATTGTAATAATGTTATGAAGATTAAATAAGAACTTGGAACACTGCCTATACCTTGATAAGAGCTGTATGTGTTTGAAAATTTGCCTTAAGTCTCATTTATCTTTTTTTTTTTTTAAAAGATTTTATTTATTTATTTGTCAGAGAGAGAGGGAGAGAGAGTGAGCAAGCACAGGCAGACAGAGTGGCAGGCAGAGGCAGAGGGAGAAGCAGGCTCCCTGCCGGGCAAGGAGCCCAATGCGGGACTCGATCCCAGGACCCTGGGATCATGACCTGAGCCGAAGGCAGCCGCTTAACCAACTGATCCACCCAGGCGTCCCTCATTTATCTTTTAAAGGATGTTTGATTGTTCACTTAGTTTTAATTTTGAAGTAAAACAACAACAACAAAATTTTTTCACTATCTTAAAAGTAGACCTGAGTGAGGGTCACCTATCTGGCTCAGTCAGTAGAGCATATGATTATTGATCTCAAGGTCATGAATTCAAGCCCCATGTTGAGTAGGGAGGCTACTTAAAAAAAAAAAAAAAAAGGTAGAGCTGGGTGAGAAAATATAATTCAGAGATATTACAGGAAAGCCAAGAGTGAGGTCTGATTTTAGTAATAACAATATTATGTTACACTGAATGAATACAAAATATTTTCTTAGCCAAACAACTAGAATACAGTAGTTTGGTAGGAATAGTCCATACAGCACCAGGAAAGGTTTATTAGAAGAAAGTGTTATTGTTTAACCTGGTAGTCTAAACATTTTTGACACAGAATCCTATCAGTAAAATACTTTTTGCTCATACCTGTAACATTTTGTATATTTTGTATGTTTATGAATTATAGTCATTATAAAACATACAAAAATAGGGATGCCTGGGTGGTTCAGTGGGTACAGCGTCTGCCTTTGGCTCGGGTCCTGACCCCGAGATCCTGGGATCATGACCTGAGCCGAAAGCAGAGGCTTTAACCCACTGAGCCACCCAGGTGCCGCAATAAATAAAATCTTTAAAAAAAATACAAAAATAAAAGTAAAAGAACCAGATAAGTAAACATGATTAGACACTCTGATGTTTTCTTTCTATATCCAGGAGATCACCTTGCACCTTTCACTTTTGATCTGGTTTAGAAAGACTGAAAGTAATCCAGAAGAGAAAGCACATAGTATTTTTTGAAGGAAGGTCTGCTAGATGGAGTGGGGTGTGGATGAGAAGTTGACAGAGAGGTAAACTGTCAGGCAGATTGAGTGTAGGATGTTTCGCAGAGTGAACCAGAAAGCTGTGCCTGGCCATCTGCTTGAAAATGTTGGTAAGGTGGTCATAAACCAAACTCCCAAGGATTAGAGTGTTCCCATTAGAATGGTCCCATCACTTCCTCGTGACTGATTATGCCAGCCTCGCTGAGTTAGAGGGGAAAAAATATGGTGCATACACTAAGGTTTGCAAAATTGCTCTCAAATTTGAAAGGTATTTCAACTGTTTGAAAGGGATAGACCTAAATGGAGTTGTATGGAAGTTACGTTTGGAAATGAGAAAGTGGTAGTAAGATGAAATCACCGGACCTGACCTTGGCAAGAGGCTAGGTGGATAAAGGGGTGGGGAGGAGGTGAAGACTGTGGCCCTAGGAGTGGGCCATTGAGGTCTCTGCAAAGCCAGGAGTAGAGCAGGGAGTCGGGCACTTACTGTTGTCCTTATGAAGTACCTGCCGGTGAATTAGTCTTAGTTTCCCACAACTTAATATTTTCTAAGATTGTCAAATACCTGACCTGTTTCCGGATTTAAAAGATCACAGGGAAGGGAGACTATCAAGTCAACAAACTTAAAAGTAGACCCGAGTGAGGCTCACCTAGTTGGCTCAGTAAGTAGCGCATCTGGGGAGAGTGCTGTAGGAGGTGGCATTCTGTGGTAGAAGTCTTCAGCCTGGCACCATTGGTAAATGCCTCACACCAACCAGTGGTAACGAATATGAATTTATTTGGGATGATGGTTGGGACAGACTGATCATCTAGTTTTCTGCTGATGCCTGGGGCTGGGCTGAACTGCTTTGACAAGTGGGGAATTGCAGACAGATACAGAATTCAAATTGTTTCTTGAACAACTATAAGCAGACTGGGGAAGTAAATGAAAGATTGCTCAAAGCGTCATTTTCACTTGCGAATGCACAAAGCTATGTACTTAGTACTGAATGGAAAGTACAATGTGACAGCACTTCCGTGATGCATTTTATTCATTATCCACAAATACAATACTTGGTGCTATTGTACTGGGAACTACTGTAATATTTTCAGGAGAGACATTCTACAACAAGAGAGGAAAAAAGCCTCTTCTGAGAATAGGTGAGCCGGATATTAAAGAACCAGAGGAAAAAGCAGATACGGGCTGTTGAAGGGTACCTTCTTTTCCCTTGAGAACTTCTAGACGTACCCGGTCTTTGGCAGCATTCGGCTCTGGAGAAGTTTTTAAAAATGATAGTTACAGTATCTTAGGACGTGACTAGTAAGTATTGCTGTCCTGAATGTTACATTAAAAAGGCTTAGTCACTCATAAATTATTGGTTGATGTGTTTGTGGCTTAATGGGGAATTTGAGAAACTGTGATCGTTGGCAAATACTTAGCAGTGCCACGAATAGAATTGGAGACTGATAAAATAAGGATTTAGGGTTGCTGGGAGTCCTTGAGAAAAGTGACCTCACTAAAGGAGTGAATCAAGGAAAAGTTATGTTGATTCCAGAAACATTACTCATTAGAGGAATGTAACCGAGCCCTTCCTCTCTGAATGAGAAGCCTTGGGAGCGCCGGGAGCGCCTGGCCTACGGCAGGGGTGCCCATAAACCCATTGTTCGGAAGGTGAAGGAATTCATAGTAACATGTGGCTCTCCTGTATAGATTCTAATCTGCCAAACCCTATTTCAAGGATGTGGGAAGGGGATAACATCCAGAACTAAGTGTTTGTGAAAATGAATGAAAAACTTTGGAATTTTTTTCTGAGTGACCTTTAGTACATCACTTGTTCACTTTGGTCTCAATTTCCTCCTCTAAAAATAAAAGAGAGGTTTATTGGAATAATCTCCTAGAGAGAGATTATCTCAAGTAGAAGAGATAATTGTGTGTCCATTTTGGGTAGATGAGGGTGAGAGGTGACATTTATTTAACACTACTACGTATGTTCCTGGTGCTTTGCGTACAAAAGTTCCTTTAATCCTCATCGCTTCTTTATTCTAAATCCTCCCCGTAAGCTGGTGACATCACTGTTCCCATTTTACAAATGGCTGTGAGTCACGTGGACAAGGTCACTCTTGTTAGCTACCACTAATAAGTGGCTGAGCTGGAATAGGGAGGGAAATGGTGGTAATAACAGTAACAGTGGCTCATCATAAGGTTTTGAATGCAATGAGAAAAAAAGTCAGTGTTTGGGGGTATTGGGATTGTTCTATTCTCTCCTTGGTTACTTGGAAGTAAAACAGACTTTTTAAAAGATAGCAAGATCTCAGATTCTACCCTTTGAAGTAGAAAAACTCACTTTTTGGGTTGTTTGGATTTGGGGGAGTGACACCCCAGTTTTTCCTGTCAGTCTGAGTTCTGAACCAGTTCTGACAGGGGAAAGAAGACATTGGGAATTCAGATTGCACTGTTTTTACCGATACTGGGGGATAGGAACAGGACATACGTATGTGTCAATGGCGAGCTTCCTAACACTGAATCCCACGGCAGGCAGGCTTGCCTGGCGGCTCACAGGTCTCGCTGGACCACTGAGGCTCCCCGACCCGGAGGCCTGCACCCATATAGCCAGCATTTTAAGAAGACTTAATTGTGTGGTAGTTTTTTTTTTTTTTCCCCCCTCCCCTCTGTCTGTTTTAATTGTGTGCTTTAAGAGAGTAGCTTGGCACCCAAGGAGAGGTAGTGGGGAAGGGCTGGGTCCCCATCCCTAGTTTCTGTTTCCAAACCCCAAGGACTAGATAAGTCACTAGGGCATTTAGAAAAGGGGTGAGTGAGGGGCCAGTGGGGAGACCCAGATGGTCGCTGGAGGTCTGCTCTCCCCATGAAGGGAAACAGGAACTCTAGGTATCCACTCCCTCCACCTGTTCCCCCGCCACCCTCCCCATAATAAATGCTGTTCTGTTTCCCAGAGTCAACAACGTTCTGGACAAATTGTTCTCTTCTACTTGAGATACTGACTTTTGTAAAAGTGAAATTGGATTTCAAAGCAAAACAAAAAGAGCCTTACCTGTATTGTTGCTGGGGCCCAGCACCTCTGGTTTCCATCTTAGTAGGAGCCAAATTAAACTATCATGTCGGGGGCGCCTGGGTGGCTCAGTGGGTTGGGCCTCTGCCTTTGGCTCAGGTCATGATCTTGGATTCCTGGGATTGAGCACCGCATCGGGCTCTCTGCTCAGCGGGGAGCCTGCTTCCCCCTCTCTCTCTGCCTGCTTCTCTGCCTACCTGTGATCTCTGTCTGTCAAATAAATAAATAAAACCTTTAAAAAAAAATAAACTATCATGTTGTATATTGTTCACTCCATGCTCTAATCCTGGTAATTGTGCTAATCGCAGTGTCTTTCAGAAACTGAACTCAGATGCATGCCTTTGGAATTTAAAATACCTTGGCACTTCTAGTCTTTTTGGGAGATGGTGAATAGGTTGAACAATAAAGGTAAACAGAACCTGCCCTTATCCACATGGCTGTTGAAGTCTCTGCTGTGCGAGAGATCCTGTCATTATTTTATTTATTATTTTTTTTGCAAGAGACCCAGTTTTTAAGTTTGTTCTCTCCCATCATACACTTTTTCCCCCCCTAAGAGTAATGGAAGATACTCAGACTGAAAATTATTGTGGGCAACTGGCTTGTCATTTTCTTAAGTAACATTTTTATTCAACAAGTAAAACAAATTTGCCCAACTAAATTATTCACACGAATTCTAAAACTTGTCATTTAGAGTGGATGTTGGGATATTCAGGTCATTCAGAAGGCTGTGGTTAAAAATAAAATGACCTAAATATATAGTTCTACTTTTTTTTTCTTAAGGGAAGTTGAGCTTTTAATTTTTGTTTGACATTGGTCCTAATTCTACTTCTATTGGGAATGTAAGTAGCTAGTCTTTCAGTGTTCTAAATAAAGAAAATTCCTTCCTCTCTGTCTCTCGCTCGCTCTCTTTTTTTTTTTTTTTTGGTCATTTCTCATGATATATATGGCTCTGTTTCTTACCCAGGTTGTGTAAGTTCTGTATCTTTTCTGATACTTGGGGGATATATATGTGAGTGAGCAAGAAACTGGAGAGTTGGTAACCAAACGACTCCTCCCAGAAAAATTAATGACCGTTCGTTAATTGTTGCGATCACTCCTTTTGTACTTTAAAGGAAGGAGCATTTGACATGTGAACTTGTCCCAATCTGCTTTGGGCAGTAACTGGAGCATAAAATGTTGAAAATCAATTATGTATTTAGGGAGATGAAACAGGCCGACATATTGAAGGCCTGTTGTATTCTGTTTGGAGGACAAAGCCGGACATTACGTCATATTCCTGCAGTAAGATTGTGTCCCAAGGGGGTGAGACAGATGATAACACGTCCCAATGTGCCCAAACCTCACAGAACATGGGAGTTTTTATAACATACTTGCCATTTGTCCTGGGGAAAAAATCCCGTCTTAAAAATTGGCTCTGCTTTTTTGGTTGTTGGCTGATAAGTAAAGAATTTGATTTTTTTTTTTTAAGAATTTGATTTTTTAAAAATATATTCTTAGCCTTGATTTATAGCCGTCTGGTCAGTTTGCGGCGCATTATACAATTATACAAGTGCCAGTTAGGTGGTAAGATCTTTGCAGGAAAGGGTAGAGAGAGTTTTAGATTCTTCTGTAACTGACTGTGCCTGACCCAGTGCCGACTAGCTACACAGCCATTTGTCGATTTGCAAGATACTCGCATGGGTCTTGTCTTGAGTTCACTTGATAGGAGAGGCCCCTGACGACTGGCTTTGGTTGAGTCTCAAGCCACACGGTTGGTAGCTGTATTAGTCTGGATTCGCTGTATTGGTTTGGGAAGGCTGCTGTAACAAGTCCCACACACTGGGAGGCTTATACAGCAGGAATGTGTTGTCTCACAGTTCTGAAGGCTGGAGGTCCAAGATCAAGGTGTCAGTAGTGTTGGCCCCTTCCGAGCCTGTGAGAGAGGCTCTGTTCCCAGTTCTCTCTTTGGCTTATGAATGAGCCTCTTCTCTCTGTGCCTTCATGTCATCTTTTCTCTGTGCATCTTGGTCTCTGTCCGAATTTATCCTTTTTTTAAAGGGCACCAGTCATATTGTAGGGCCCACCCTAATGATCTCATTTTAACTTGATTTCCTCTGTATAAAGACCCTGTGTCCAAATAAAGTCACCTTCTGATGTACTGGGAGTTAGGTATAGTGGACTTTAGAGGGACACAATTCAGTTCATAACAGCAGTATATCTGGGGTCCCATTCTTTTGTCTCCGAATTCAGCAACTTTCTCAACCTTGTTTAATAAATATTTGTTGTTTGGTTTATATATACAGCCTGGACAGGGAAAGCTGAATTTTTTACTCTTAGAAATGCCAATTGCTGTCCTTTTGGTTCCCTGACATGCTGGTTTACAGACAGAAGTCATTTCTTTTTTTTTTTTTTTTAAAGATTTTATTTATTTATTTGACAGAGATTACAAGGAGGCAGAGAGGCAGGTAGGGAGAGAGAGGAGGAAGCAGGCTCTCCGCGGAGCAGAGAGCTCGATGCAGGGCTCGAACCCAGGACCCTGGGATCATGACCTGAGCCGAAAGCAGAGGCTTTAACCCACTGAGCCACCCAGGTGCCCGACAGAAGTCATTTCTTAAGCCACAACAGTTTTGCTTGAAGCTGTTTTTTACTGTTTTTAAAAATATTAATCTTCTCCCCCTTTGATCTCTGGAATATAAAAATTCTTGTGATTTGATGTACACATTGATTTAAGAGCTATAAACCAATATATATGCACTTTTTGATGTTTTCTTTTTTAGGAACACTTTTTCTGTCTTTGCAGGGGAAAATGACTGTCAGTGTTTGTGGGTTTATATATAGGACATGCAGCTCCCTGGGTGGTGGGTCTCCTAGCTACCAGGTGTCAGTAAAAATCAAGGCACCAGGTGGTTCTCCCATCCCAAGTTTGGGTTGGTACTCAGAATATAATATCTAAAAGATAAAATATATCCTATGGCTTTGAATTTTCAGTAATATTTAAAGGGATATTTCCTACCAAATAAACTTTGTGCCAAAAAAGTATTGGTTTATTTAAGAAATTTGCAAGTTTGGTGCAGTTTCTTCTTAGAGCCAGGTCCGGTTTATCTGACTCAGGATTGTAAATTCGTAGGAAATGGCTCTATAAATGTCAGGAAGTAACTATTTGCAGTGGTTCTGAGTCGGAAAAGACTACAGATACATGATGTACTGTGTGCGCGCAGGTTAAATACAAGTTTCAAAGGAGTTTTAAGTTTGCTTATATTTTACATACTTTTTTTAAAAAATGAAGGACAGATGTCAGCATGTTGAAATTTTAAAATAAGACCCTGATTGAAATGGTTTGGGACATGGTCTTGTGCATGTTGATTTATAGCCTGGCAAGACACGTGTGTGTGTGTGTGTGTGTGTGTGTGTGTGTTGAATGCTGTTATAGAACAGGCATGGAGATCAAAACCTCTTGTCACTGTTGCCCCAGCATCCCACAGTTCAAAGCAGCCAGTTACATAGTGCTTGGCAGGAAGCCTCCCATTCTGTATATTTGTTGAGGGAAAAGAGAGACAGAGGCATCTGTTTGGAGCATTTTATAATGAAGGAAGAACAGCCTGACTGCTGTAGGCAGGTATTAAAAGTCTATCCCACCAGCCTCATACTGTATTTGCTGCAGATGCATTCCCACCAGGCCACCAAATGGAGAGAAAGCCCACTCTTGTGCAGTACAGCTGCTAAAATAGTTAATACTCTTCTTCCTCAACTATTATGGGAAATACAGTATCTGGCTTTTGAGAACATGAACTTACAGTACATTTGGGGTCTCTGAGATCATTAACAATTTACTTCTAGCAAATAGTGGCAGACTGAATTATGTAGGCTCTAATAATTCATCTTTTTTAAGATTTTATTTTATTTTTTTAAATATTTTATTTATTTAACAGACTGAGATCACAAGTAGGCAGAGAGGCAGGCAGAGAGAGAGGAAGAAGCAGGCTCCCCTCTGAGCAGAGAGCCCGATGCGGGGCTCGATCCCAGGACCCTGATACCATGACCTGAGCCAAAGGCAGAGGCTTAACCCACCGAGCCACCCAGGCGCCCCAGATTTTATTTTTAAGTAATCTCTACACCTGGTGTGGGACTCGAACTCACAACCCCAAGATCAAGAGTCATGTGCACCACCAGCTGAGCCAGCCAGATGCCCCTCTAATAATTAGTTTCCCAAAAAAGTGTGCTAAAATATATATGGCAAAATGTACACTTTAACCATGCGTCAAGAACATTCAGATTGTTGCACAGTCATCACCACATCCCACCTCCAGAAATTTTTCATCATCTCCAAGAGAAACTCTAAAATTACTGCGACATTAAACAGTAAGTCCCCGTTCCCACCTCCCTGGTGCCCCTCGCAGAGAGAGTCGGCTTTCTCTGTCTCTATGACTTTGCCCATTCTGGGTACCTCATCTAAGCACAGTTATGTATTTGTCCTTTGTGTCTGGCAGGTCTGGTAATTTTTTTTTTTTTTAACGTCTGGTAATTCTTAAGTTCTATCCGACTAGCTTTCACCATATGCCATTTTCTTTTTGATCATAAAATAATGTGGTAGAGAACGTTAGGATATTAAAGCTCTAGGACAGAAGTTCAAAACTCCTATGCCTCCAGGGCCCAGACGGTAGTAACATCCCATATTTATAAAGCAGTTGCTTTATAAATAAAACAGCTCTAAGCACTTTGCAGGTAAGAGCACATCCCCTCTCACACCAGCCCCGAGAGGAGGATACTCTCCATGTTGCAGTTCTGCCGAGGGAAACAAAGATGGATTATTTGTCTAAAATAATAGCATGGCTAGTATGTGGCCAAGCGGAGATGCCAGCTCAGTGGTCTCTGCACGAGAGCCTGAACTTGGTTGTGTGCCAGTGACGTGGACAAAGGCCAGTGGAAGCCTGAGCCAGCGACGGAGTGAGCGGGCGGTGAATGGCGTCCGGTCCTCAGCCCTGGTGCTGGGGTTGACTAAGGGAGCAGTAGGGGTGGAGCGCTGCCGAGTGGAAATGTGGCTCAATACTGCCGGCACTTCCAGATTTCCAAGAGAAGCTAGAACTCCTTCTTTCTGTATGACTTCGCTAATTCTAAGTCTTGGCTACCTAACTCCATTAAAAGCAAAAACAAAGCATGTGGGCCAGACAGAATTTCTGTCACTGGTTAGTTAAGAGACCTCTGCTCTGGAGGTCTCCCGATAACCTTTTAGCTACCCAAGCCCCTCAACAGTTTGTTACCCTGACATGCCCATCACTTGCCATTGTTTGGACTCAGAAGCAGGCCTTGCTGATCTTTGCCTCCCCAGCTGCAGCTTTCACGCAGCAATGTTCAGTAAATGTGTGCACTCGTGAGTTCTTCCTGCTGCTGCAAGAGTTCACTGCAAGTCTCATTTAAAGCAAAACAAAGCCAGTTGATCTTGAGAGGTTCATGTCCTTTCATGTAGAGCTTCATAATTTATGAAGGACTTTTTTGGCTTAACGACGCTGATTAAAATAGAACTTTAAAGTGTGTGTGTGTGTGCGTGCATGTGTGTGTTTTTAGAAAAGCCCACCAAAGAAACTCAAATACATGCCATGTATTATATTAACACATATAAACCTAAACCGCCTTATTCTAATAACAGCTGCTAGCATTTGTGACATGCTTGCTGCACGCTAGCCCATGTGGTAAGGACTATACACACCTATTTCTTTTCATTCAGTCATTTAAGAATTTGGATCTAGATTGAATTTTAGAATTGGAAGCACTTCAACACACCTAATCCAATTTGCTGACTTTGTATAGGAAGCCGGTCAGGGCCAACGAATTTAAGAGCCTAGTTCAAGGTCATGTATCTGTTGTGTGGTACAGCCAGAACCCTCTTGGGCACACACATCCGTTGAGTGGTATAGACATAACCCTCTTGGACATTTACCTCTGTTGGGTGGTGTAGACATCACCCTCTTGGACACACACATCTGTTGAGTAGTGTGGCCAGTGTTTCTCATTTTCCCTGATCTCTGGTCCCATGGTCTTTTTCTAGGTACCATAGTGCTGCTGCTTGGATCTTTCCATCAGGGCTTTCCAACAGGGCTTGTTAAGTTAAAGTATAATAAAGTGTTATCACTCACATGAACAGCTTCTGAGCTGTGGATCATCACAACAGTGTTTGAAGTGGTTTTTGAGTACAGGTGTGGTTTTGGGTCATATGTTGAGCTTTTGTGAGATGCTTGGAGTCTGAAGTTATGGGAGGCTAAGATACCCAACTCCTTACCTGATTGGCATAGGACCCTAAACTAAAATATCTGATCATCTTAGAGATAATACTGTAAATGAGAATATAAGGAGAATGGTTAACTTAAAAAGGATAATTTACATATGAATGATATAGTAATCATCACAGTCATCTAATATTTGATCTTCCCCTCCACCCCCCTACCCCTGCGCTTGGTAGGTGTCCATGGTTTTCAAGTTTACATTTGAAACTAGAGGGCAGGTCTCCTGGATGCTTCTCTCACTCAACTGAAAATTATTAAGGCCCTTTTTAAATTTTTTTTTATTTTTTATTTTTTTATTTTTTTATTTTTTAATTTATTTATTTGTCAGAGAGAGAGCGAGAGCACAGGCAGACAGAGTGGCAGGCAGAGGGAGAAGCAGGCTCCCTGCCGAGCAAGGAGCCCGATGTGGGACTCGATCCCAGGACGCTGGGATCATGACCTGAGCTGAAGGCAGCAGCTTAACCAACTGAGCCACCCAGGTGTCCCAAGGCCCTTTTTTTAAAAAGTTATTTTCCCAATGAAAAAAGTAACCTATGCTTCTGGAACAAATTAAAAAAAAATGCAGAAAAGTGATTTTATCATTCAGAGCTTTCCTGGACACATTTAAAATAAGACAGTAAATTTAAATTATTTAAATTGAACAAAATACAGCTGAAATTAAAACCGAAGGAATTGCTGAACTTAAATGTTATTTTCAAATTTAATGTTTCCCGCACACACCCCAAAGAATATTGCTCTGAAGTTAAAAAAAAAAAAAAAAGTGTATGGAAAGTATTGACAAGCTAGCACGAGAATCTAGATTACTGTGACTTTAGAGTTCTGTCTTTTCTACGTTTCCATATTGTCCATGTGCAAGAGAAGGATAAAAAATATGGAGTGGCATATAATTAAGGGCTAGAGTATGTGATACAGGCCTTAAGTCAAAGTCTGAGGACAGGAAAGGGGACTTGTCAGCTCTCATTTAAAAAACCTTAAAACCTAAACTGAAAATTTTTCCTACCGAAATTAATAGATCAATGTCTTTTTTGGCATTGTACAAGAAAAGAGTTCTGCTACATAAAATAGGTTTGAAAATCCTGGGCATACATGATTTTACTTGCTCACAACAGCCTTTGGAGGTCTGTTCTTTCCTGGATCATTGAGATTTGGAGTCCGCTGGTGGAGGGGGGAGGGACATACCACCCTCGAGGTGACAACGCTTGTCAGGGGAGTGCCCAGAATGCCACCCTCTCTCAGCTGGTGCTTTTAGTGATCTCCTCAGGCAGGAGATGTAGGTATTGTGTAGGGACGGTTGTGTATCCCTTGGCAATGTAGTTATTCTGAATACAGTCGCACTTTTCGAATTAAGCGGAAAAGCCCTCTGAGCAGTCCACAATAAATAAATCATGTGTGTTTATAAACACCTGTCTCCTAAGTGTGTGCCCAGGGCTCTTTTAGCTGGAGGCTATTTGAATTGTGAGCACTAATGTGTATTTGGGGATTCTACTCATAGAAATGACAGTATGGAAATTGGAGGCATGCTTGACTGTATAAGGACATCGGCTTGGAAAGAAAACATGCTGTGCAGCCTGACAGGCCTTTCTAAGATCCCTTGGCAGGATAGTAACTGGGTTTTTGTGATGGCTCCAGGTTAGGCTTTGTTAGATTCCCAAATACTTGGTGTGTACTCTGTGCCAGGCTCTGGACGTATGCAAATTAGGGTTCCTTACTTAAAATCTAAGAGGGCAGATGGTTTTTTTTTTTTTTTTAAGATTTAATTTATTTATTTGACAGAGAGATCACAAGTAGGCAGAGAGGCCGGCAGAGAGAGAGGGGAAGCAGGCTCCCCGCTGAGCAGAGAGTCTGATGCGGGGCTCTATTCCAGGGCTCTGAGATCATGACCTGAGCTGAAGGCAGAGGATTAACCCACTGATCCACCCAGGCGCTCCAAGGGGGCCAATGGTTTTACATGCAAATATAAGACAGCATAATAAGGGGTACAGAGTAGAGATAAATGGGATATAGTGGGAGCAGAGGGAAAATGAAGACCTCCACTCTGGAGTGAACACAATGTGGTAGAGTCTTGGGGAGTAAATGGGAGTTGTCCAGATGAAGTAAAGATATTCCAGGTTGTGGGTGCCTGCGTGGCTCAGTGGATTAAGCCTCTGCCTTCGGCCCAGGTCATGATCTCAGGATCCTGGAACCAAGCCCCACATCAGGCTCTCTGCTTGGCAGGGAGCCTGCTTCCCTTCCTCTTTCCCTGCCTGCCTCTCTGCCTACTTGTGATCGCTCTCTGTCAAATAAATAAATAAAATCTTAAAAAAAAAAAAAAGATATTCCAGGTTGAGAGAGATGCGTGTACACTAATAGGGTAGCTGGAATCTGGATTGTAAATGTTAGAGACAATTTTTATTCCAAATGGGCCATCTGGGTTTTTTTAAAGTTATTATGGATATTGTAAAAAAACATACAAGTAGTGAGAGTATAATGAACTGCTATGTACCAATCAACCAGCTTCACAAATACTGACAAAACAAGATTTGCCAATCTTGTTTTACTAACCCTTCACTGATTTTTATGTGGTTAGAGCATTTTAAAGCGAATTCCAGACACTATGTAATTTTACTTGCAAAGAGTTCACTATGTATCTTTAAGAAGGATCCCCCATGCCATTATCACACAGTAAAATAAAGATAATTCCATATTATCTGTCCCATACCAGTCTATATGCAGATGTCCCCTATTAACACAGGTTTCTTCTTCTTTTTTTTTTTTAAAGATTGTATTTATTTATTTGAGAGCGAGTGTGCATGTGCACCAGCAGGGGAGAGGGGCAGAGGGGGAGGGAGAAGCAGGCTTCCCACTGAGAAGGGAGCCCGGTGCTGGGCTCAGTCCCAGGACCCTGGGATCATGACCTGAGCTGAAGGCAGAGGCTTAACTGACTGAGCCACCCAGGCGCCCCTTAACACGGGTTTTATACTTAAAGGGAGCAGTTTATTATCTAAAAGATTCATTTAATTAGCATACCTAATTTTTCAAGGATGTTGGATAAATGGGGCATTACTCTCATACCATATTTTTATTCCTTTCTTTAGAAATGTTATACACTTTATTTGGTCTTACTCCTGATTGTTTTAACTCAGATTAGCCTTGATGGAGAGCTGTGCCTTAAAAGTTTTTATATTACTTACTTGTCACATTGTAAGGTCTATTCCAGGATTTGGAAAACATTTGAAACTCTGAGGGGTAGATTATAAATGGCTTAGGATACCCTGACCAGTTCCTTCAGTTTTGCTTCAGTTTCTAGCTGTTAGTGAGTAATTCACGGGTTGAAAGTGTGGCATTCGTTCTACATAATTTGGCCCCCACAGCCGGTGAAGTCTCTTTCCTAGCATGCCTTCTTGGCTTGGACCAGCTCCGTGTCCATACTCACATGCCAGGCTTGTTGGAGGCGCCACAGGCTCAGCTTACTCCTTCAGGGGTGGAGCTGAGTCACCCTCCATTTTGATGCTTTCCTCAACTGCTTGAGGCTTCTTTGGCTCCCTGTCCCCTCTCTGTTCTCCCTACCCTGCGCTCTAGCGTTGAATTCTGTGCTCACCTGTATCATATATACTCCTCTTGCATGTAGACAGTACAAAGCGGAAGGGATGGGAAATTTGAAGTCCGCATCATCTGAATTCTTGTTTCTTCTCTTCCCTCTCCCCTCCACTTCCCCTCCTCCTTCTTTTAAATTGTGGTAAAACAAACAGGTACATAACATGAGATCTACCCTCTTAACAAATTTTTAAGTATACAGTATTTTTAACTATAGGCACAAGCTTGTAAGCAGATGTCTAGAACCTTTTCATCTTGCACGACTGAAACTTTATACCTGATGAACAACATTTCCCTATTTCCCCCTTCCCTCAGCTCCTGGCAACCAGCCATTCTACTTTCTGCCTCTGAGTTTGACTCCTTTAGATACCTCATGAGTTGGAATCATACAGTATTTGATCTTCTGTGACTGTCATATTTCAGCATAGCCCTCAAGGTTCATCCATGTGACAGGGTTTACTTCCTTGTTTAAGGCTGGATGATATTCCTTGTGTGTGTATACTACAGTTTCTTTATCCATTCATCTGTCAACGGACATTTAGTTTGCTTGTAGGCTTGGCTATTGTCAATAATGCCGTGATGAACATGGAAGTACAAATCTCTCTTTGGGAACCTGATTTCAGTTCTTTTGGATAAATATACCCAGAAGTGGGGTTGCTAAATATATCGATTTAGGTTTGTAATACAGAACCTGTGCTCTTTGTAATGCATGGCGTACAGAATGGGTCCTTTCCTGTCCACAGTCATTGGACAGACCCTCTTGTTCATGTATTTCGCTGTATGTTATCATAGGTAGGTAGTGCTTCTTGCTTTCCTGATGCCTTACTGTTTTTGACCATGTGTTCAAGAACTTTGAGAATTATTTTGAGGCAAAGTCATCATTTTCCAAAAAGAAAAAACCAAACCAAGCTTTTATTCGCTGGTCACTCACAGCAGCTGTGTCACTGAGGAAGTGTTAACACAGCTTTTGGTTTTTAAATCACTGTGTGTTATTCCTTCCCAGGACTGAAAAAATTGCAAGGTTGGAATTTTCTGGATTGTTAACAAGATCAGAAAGAAAAGATATGAAGCCAAGGGGGAAATGTCGTTCTATAAAATAGCGGTGGAAAGCAGAAAATGCTAGAATTCTGTAGTAAATGATAGGTGTTGCAAAAATAAGCTTTGACCAGAAAATGAAGGTTACAGTTTTTCATGTTATTTTTGAATTGGGATACAGTTGAACCAGCTAGAGTTTTTAATGTTGTCTAATTTTTTTTAAAGATGTTGATTTAAAAATGTACATATAAATTTAGCTTTGTTAACAGGGTTTTAGAACACGACTTGATTTCTTTGGAGAGAAGACTTACCTCGTTGTTTTTATATTTGTAATTTCAGTAGCTATAGGTGTTAGCTTTGGAGTGGTTTGTAAGAAGTTCACTCCCCTCCACCCAGGGAAGACACAGCTGTAGCCATTTCTTCGATTTTCCTTAGGTTTCACCTTAGAACTCCTGAAGGAAGTGTGGTGGTGTCAGCGTATCCACGGTCAGCGTGGGAGGCATTTTTCTCACAGAACAGATGAGTCCTATTTTCTCTTGCTTTGTTGATATTTTGTTGCTGGGATTTGCATTTCTGATAGGTTAAGATCTTGTGACTTATTTGTGTTCTGGCCAGGGGACCCTCAGCTTTTTGTGATCTGAGTCATTTCCTACTGAGGCCCCGTTTGGGCCTGGAACTCCCCGCCCAGGGCTGGGAGACATGTAGCAGGGCAACAGACCTACTGTTTGCAGCTGGGAGGAAGTCTAGTGTGCCAGGAGGAAAGAACAGGGGTCTTCAGTGCTAGTGGCCTGGCACATGGTGGTCTGGATGGCCCAGCACAGCACAGTAGCCTGACAGCGGCATCCGTGTTCCCTGTGGGTCTAGAAAAGACCTCTGTTCCCTTGCAGGATTGCCAAGGGCAAGGAAGCGCCTCAGCCTCCAGAGACTTGCAGGTTATCAGAACTAGTCGAGGGTGAGTGAGGCCTGTGGAAAGCAGGAGAAAGAAGTCGAGTCACTAGACTCAAGGTCAGGGCCGGTTAAGCAGCAAAAGCAACTTGGCCCAAACTGTTTAAATCTCTATTCTAGAAATTCCCTCTGGATTGAGCCAAAGAAGCAGGGTGGGACAAGGGTCAAGAGGCCTCAGCTGTGGGAAGGAAAGGCTCTAGAAGCTGAAAACAGCAGGCCAGGCCTGGATGTCCTGACAACCTTGACTTCCACCCTCTTAAAATAGAGAGGTTTTTAGTGCCCGGGTAGGTCATTGTAGCCTGTTTGTAAAATGAATGGGTCTGAGTGTAAGGGACACATTCAACAATGAGCTTGAAACAAAACTCAGAATTGCTTTTATGAATCTGGAAATAGATTTAGTTTTTAACTCAGCTTAGATTAAAAACAAAAAATCACTTGAAGGAAGTGTAAACCATGACCTTTTATTATGGAACTGCCAATTAAATTCATTAAACTACTCTCTTTACTAATCCCAAAACAAACCAGTACTTTTGAATGCTCTTACTTACCAAGACAAAAAATATGAAGTTACCCAATAATCAGTTTCTGAATAGATAAATGATTGAAGCTGTTGGAGGTTAGGTTGCTCTTAGATGAGGAAAAACTCACCCTAACCTTTGTGGTTCACATAGGTACATGCAATGGTGCAGAATTTATTCCTTATTTCTATGTCCTATATAGATTAGTTTCCAAGCTAAACCGAAGCTTGCCCCATTGACTATAGAATCCTAACATTTAAACTTTTATTTTTTTAACTCCTTACGAAAGCAGGAAGATCATCATCTTTAAAGACTATAGAAATGCTTGGGCTTATGTTAACTATACTGGCATTAAAATTTTAAAAAAGGGAAAAAAATGCTTGAGCTATTTTAAAACACACTTACTTAAATCCCTCCTTCCTTAAAAATGAAATAAGATGGGATTGGGAGGGATACAAACCATAAGAGATTCTTAATCTCAGGAAACAAACTGAGGGTTGCTGGAGGTTGGGGGTAGGGAGAGGGTGGTTGGGTTATGGACATTGGGGAGGGTATGTGCTATGGTGAGTGCTGTGAAATGTGTAAGCCTGATGATTCACAGACCTGTACCCCTGGGGCAGATAATACATTATATGTTAATACAAAAAAAATCCTCCTTCCTTAAGACCATCTGGGCTTCTAGACAAAGGGAACTGAGAGAGGGCAAGCAGGCATCAGCTGTGAGTTGCAGAGGTTGGGGACATGGTATCCATGCATGGTATCCCTCTGCTCAAGGAAGTTTAAATCTGGTAAGGATGTTCACTACAAGCACCACAAGAAAATGCAGATGATGAGAAGTGCGAGTGTGTGGCGAGGATGGGAGTAGGCAGATGGAAGCTTCCCGATCAGAATGGCAATGCTGTACCTGCCTTTGAAAGTCTGTCCCGGGGTTCAGTAGTGTTGGAGACCACCGAGAGCCAGCACTCTGCAGTTGGATTGAGCATCTTTTCCTATTTTTGAGAACACCTGGGTCCTGAGGACTGAGGTTGGCCATGTGGGCATCTTCTCTCTGGGATAGAGTGGCTTGGAGACCTACAGAAAGTGAAAATAACCTTCTCTTAGTGCCCAGGATAATCTTTCAGGGCCACTTGTTTTGGTGTCCTTGGACACTTGTGGGGATTGAAAGTCTGTTTAAACCATAACAACCTGTAATCTACTGTTTGGGATTTTATAAATTGTCTCCTGTCAGTCATACTTTCTCAGGGCTGTCATTGTACCTTAATTTAGCAGTTACCCACCGCCCTCTTAATTTGCAGTGACCTGGGAAACCAAATATTTCCCTCCTGTTAGAATCCTATCTAGAAGAGCTCTCAGGGAGGGCCTGCGAAAGAGGTGTTGGATAGAGATGGGGAGAGGCTGGGGAGTTCTTTTTTAGCTGTGTGTTTGTGTTTTGAGCTGTCTGAAGGATTGCAGATGTTGGCAGCTGCAAAGACTAAGTTTGGGTTCCTAGCTGCTTTTAGCTTAAGACTTCTGTCCCCTCCCCCCTTCTCCCCACTAGTGTGTAATTCTTTTCTCCCACCCATGCCTGAGCAATTTTGTCCTGGCAAGAAAAGCATGCATGTTTTTTCAGGGACAATGAGAAGAAGGTAAAGGAAGAAAAACTCGGGCTGAGGTAAGGGTTTGGTTAGTCAGCCACTATTCTCAAAACCAAGATGCATGGAGCCGTGTGGAAGATACAGAGGGACGATGTGGAGTCTGCCTTCAAGAGGCTTAGCATGTAGTCGGGAGGGAGAACGAACAGACGCAGAATCCTAAGTGGAAGTGCTGGAGAAGTCTTGCTCTGGGTGTGCGTTCAGAGCAGAGGGACTGAGTCGGGAACCTTGAGCTGGCTGTGCTGCGGTCCAAGCGGTATTTGAGAAAGTGGTCATGCAGTGACGCTGGAGAGCCCAGCTTCCCTGGGAGCACGTAACCCCAGCGGGCAAGTGGCAGAAGTTCTGGAGATGCTTAACAGCACATCTGGTGAACCCATTCCAAAGCGGGAGTGCGTGAGGGTTTGTGACTGGCTTGCTGACTGTTGTGTCTGTGTGGCTGATTAACGTGCAGGCTCTCGGGCTCTACTCGGGGCAGTGGGATCCTCTTCTCATGTGGTCCGAGGTGGCGTCTGGGGATGATCTCATTCTGCTCCTGTGGCGTGCAGGACAGACTTTGGGAAACACTGGCAAGGGATGGATTAGGCAAAGCCGATTAATTTTCCCATGAGAGACAGAAATTGGGAAGGAGGCATCTGAGCTCGGCTGCCTGATTTTTGTCGCTGTTTCAGAAGGATGCGTAGAGCAGGTAGCCCTAAGAATTAAGGACCAGGGAAGGGAGAATAGAATTAACTGCTCAACTGGACACGGCCTTCCCGTGGTCCTCATCCTTCACCCAAATGTCCGTGTCCTCCTCAGCCAGTCACTGTCGCACTGGAGAGCATGACGATGCTAAATTAAAATCACGTCTGGGTTCAGCCCTTGTTTGAGCCAGCTGGGTTTTAGGCCTAGGGAAGCTGTGGTTTTTGGGTGCTGTAACTCCAGGAAGTTATCCTTTAATGATTGTGCGCTTTATTAGATTTGGTGAGCAAGGAAATGTGGATCATTAGTTAAAACAAAACAAAACAAAACAAAACAATAACCCTGTTAATACTGTTACTGGAATAACCAGGAGAAATCATGGGGTAAATAGTTCCGTAGATTCTTCCCATATGAAAACCATATTTAATCACTTTCTTACACAGCAAACACTTGACAGGGGAATGTTCTTTACAGATGAGCTTTGAATTGTTAACTCTTGCCCTCCAGGGCTTACTCAGGAACGGCCCAGGCTGTCCCACTCCTGTCTTTTCCTTGAGGGAGTGTGCCCTACAGGCCACACCTTGCACCCACTCCAGTGATCACACCACCTGCAAATTATTATGCACTTCAGCTTCCTCCCGCTCTGTCCCGGTCCAGTTGTTTGTCCTTCCACCCCTCTTTTTAAGGCATAAATATTTCCTGCTGTCCCCACACCAGTCAGGTAAAAAGAAAACAGCCCGGGGATAGGGCAGGGGCAGTGGTTCTAGGCCCGGCTATACATTAAGATCAGCTGATCGGCTTTATAAAGTGTCAGCATTTGAGCCTCATCCCCAGAGATTCTGTTTTCATTTTTCTTGGCATCAGAATTTTTAAAGCTCACCCGGAGATTCTGATCCGGTGGTTAGGATTGAAAGCCACCTTGGTATGGGATGTAATGACACAAGCAGTGCCTGTGTCTCAAGGAAAATGGAAGCTGCAGGATTTGAAATGAAAATAGGTACTTTATATATTTTATTTTTTTTATTAACATGGAAGGTATTATTTGTTTCAGGGGTACAGGTCTGTGATTCATCAGTCTTACACAACACACAGCTCTCACCACAACACATCCCCTCCCCAACGTCCATCAGCCAGCCACCCCATCCCTCTCCCCATTCCCCTCCAGCAACCCTCAGTTTGTTTCCTGAGATTGAGAGTGGTTTTGTCTTGTTGCATTTTTTCCTCCCTTCCCCTATGATCCTCTGCCCTGTTTCTCAAATTCCACATATCAGAGAGATCATATGATGATTGTCTTTCTCTGATTGACTTATTTCACTTAGCATATAATACCCTCTAATTCCATCCACTTCCTTGCAAATGGCAATATTTCTTTTTTGTTGTTGTTGTTGGCTGCATAATATTCCAGAAAATAAGTATTTTAAAATAATGCCTTTTGCTGCTCCTGTCCCAGGGCATGCTGAGTCCCTGGGGTTCTCCTTTTCCCTACCTTCCATCTTTATTTAAGCCTGCTTTCTATTAAGCACCAGCATTCAAAATAAAACAAAATGAGGACATTCCTTTCCTCGCTTTAGCATTTCTGTGGCATTGTTTTTCACTCTGGAAGTTGACTGTGACCTGCACCTCCGTGAACTCTCACATGCAGCAGGCTGTGTGACCTTCGTCCCCTCTCTGGGCCTCATTCCTAGTGGAGCAATGTTGAGGCTGCAGAACCCCGTTCAAGCAGAGGATGTGGACTGTCACATGGAACCAGGGGTCACAGGCTTTGGTCCACGAACATGCACAGTAATCAGTTTTATGGTGTGAGGAGGCCCATTGTTAGGGTTTAGGGAGATAACCTGAGGGATAATAAACATTCTTTTTGACGAATACTTATTTCAATTGGATAAACACCTTGGGAGTCTGTTCATCCTTGAAAGAGAGTGATGACCAGGAAGTAAACCTGGTCTAATTCTCAAAAGCATTTTAAGGTATTTTTTTAGGTGCCAATTAAAAAATTAGATCTGCAAATTAAGAGCTACTGATTGGCATTTGGGGGTTATCATTCATCTGGTCTCTAAACACCTGTGTTTTATGTTCCATAAAAATTCTTCCAATAAGTACACTTTTTTGTCTTGAATTTTACAGGAGAATATTTTGTGGCATAATGCTAGTTTTTCAAAACTTTCTTGGGCCCAAATTTTGGGTTATGCATTGAAAGTGAATGGAACCCTTCGAATTGAGGAATACTGAAAAGCAAGTAAAAAGTAGATAGTTGTACTTTTTTCTAACCTAACATTGATTCTGAAGGCATAGTTTCTGAGTTTGGGTGAGCGATCTCACTGCAGTTCTAAGTAACTTCTCAAACACCACTCAGAGTTCCTCTGGTCTCCTTGACCTGCTTTTTTTCCCTTTCTGTAATTACTGAATATGGATGGCCCTTAAAACCCATGTAGGACCAAATACAGAATCTAAACTCTGTGATCCTATCACCACAAAAACAGGCTGTAGGGACGGTCTTTCTTCTTGCCGGAAGCCGCCTCCCCTTAGGACCTCTGTGACTCTGTAATTTATAGTGGTGCCATTGTAGTCTGGGGCTCAGAAAGGACCTTTCCCCTTTTCCTTACAGAAGTGGTATAACAGATGGGTTGCTCTAGGTGGAGAAGGGGCTAGAGTGAAAGTATGTGTGTGCATAACCTGTTGCAGATGTAATTTTGATGGTGCCCGCACATCGGTGGGTCCTCTGGGCAGAGGGTCTGCCTGACAGCTGGTGCATTGTGGGCTGTTGATGGGTATTCTTTGAATACTTGTGTGTAGGTGTGGCTGGGACAAATGAGAAGGCTGCCTTTTCTGCGTTAAGAAAGGAGATGGCTGAAGTACTGAGTCAGCTGTGAGATGGAGCCACTCCCTGGCTGCCAGAACCTTCTGTAAGGAGGCAGGTGATCCCTTTTATGAGTGAATAATAGGGCCACCCTGGGACACCAGAGCCATGGCTTTCACGAGGTGCTATCTCTCAGTGAAGCTCCAGTGTTACCCGTCAGCTTGGCGACTGGGGCCGGGAAGCCTCGGCAGCATTCGTGGGCTGTCGCTGAATGCAAGATGAGGCCATTTTTGAGGAAACGTTTGACCCAAGGTGATCACCCGGTCCAAGTCGGTTTCTCCTCCACGTTCTGCTCCAGCAGGATCTCTGCTGTCTCTGCAGTTGGGGCAAGACTTGAACCCGTCCCTGGTTTGCTCCCCGAGAAAGGCTCCTATGTTCTGTTCTCATCTTTGAAGTCCTGGTGGGGAAGGGGGGCATGTCTCCTAGAGCTTCTCATTAAACAGACTTAAAGGGGAGAGAAGGCCTCCACCCAGCCTTTGCGTGCACGAACCTATTAGGCTCTGCTGCCCTGCCAAGGTGGTTTTGTGGGCCTAAACGTGACTATACACGATTCTGTCCTTTTTGGCAGGGAAGCCCAGCAGCAGTGCTCTGAGGGCATTGATGTGGACTGGGCCTGATGGCTGGTCTGCTTGGGCATGGGTAGCACCCTTGCAGAAGAACATTTCCCCGGGGAATAGGCCGAGTCAGTCATGGGAACCTGCTTTTGGAGTCCTTCATTCAACAAGCATGCACTGGGCACCTGCCTCTTCATGTGACAGGGGCAGGAGGTCAGGGTAGGGGTGGCAGTTCAGACAAGCCTTAGAGAAACTGGTAGGAGGGGAGGTAGAGGCAGAAGGAAGCAGATGCTAGCGCTCAGGTCCCTGAGAAGAAGGACTGGTGTAACTCCATGGGGGAGGGGGGCAGGGCATGCAGGGGGGTATTGGAGCTGTGCTAGGAGGATGACTAATTTCCAGAGTGGGAGAGAGGTGCTTCAGGATGAGGGAATGGGAGAGCAGAGGTGTGAAACTGGGCAGTGTGTTCAGAAAGAGTGAGCTCTGTAGAGAGCTGGGACCTGTGAGGAGTGGGGCAGGGAATGTGGGAACTTTAGTACCCTGCGTGTTTTAGGGAGGTTCTTGGCCCCTTATCTCAAATCTTTGAAACACTTCTTTGTGTCCTGGGGTGCAAACCTATTAGCATCACTTAAAGGGAAAACCTGAGATAGGAGAAGTGAACAAATACTTCAGTACCTTGCTCCTGATGGGAGGCGAGGCTTTCAGTAAGTGTCTCCTGTCAGCTCAGATGGAGGACATCAGAAGAAAAGAATGAGGGGCGCCTGGGTGGCTCAGTGGGTTAGGGCCTCTGCCTTCGGCTCAGGTCATGATCCCAGGGTCCTGGGATTGAACCCCACATCGGGCTCTCTGCTCTGCGGAGAGCAGAGAGCCCGCTTCCTCCTCTCTCTCCTTGCCTGCCTCTCTTGCCTACTTGTAATCTCTGTCAAATAAATAAATAAAATCTTTAAAAAAAAAGGAGAAGAAAAGAATGAATTTTCTTGCTTTTGCCAGCCAGTCACCTTGCTTTCCCCTCTGTTAAGAGTATGTATATGCTGACGTCTCTTTCCTTTCCATCATGGCTTTGTCGGGAGTTTCTGGGAGGTCGTAGCTGCTTTTATAAACTCTCTGCTTCTTGTCTCCTAGGGGAGTGTGCTCACAGGATTTCCTTTTTCCAGTTCTCTTTCTAGCTTTCTGTGGTCAGCTTGCCCAGAGGAGCTTTCTGGGTGCCCCACCCCCCTGAGTGAGACCGCCTCTCTCTGTTGCCAGCACGTGGAGTCTGGGGTGAGGCAAGGTGAGTGGTACCCATGGATAATCCATCCTCTGAGAGACCCTGCTTTCCAAGATGAGTTATTCTCTGAAAATTCTGAGGGCTTTGAAAGTAAATTGGGATTTTAGTCAAAGAAATTTAAGAATTAAAAAAAATTGGTGTCTTAATTACTGTGTTAAAATACTCTTATTTATAGGGATGCTTCAATATGGTTTTCTTTCCCCTTTTCCATTTTTTGGTGCCCATATCAAGATTTTGGGTCTCTTTATGGTTCATAGCACAGTATTGCACTGAGAGCATATGTGTTGTGTGACTAGCTTAATACCTTAATATTGACAGTTTGCAAACACAGAAGTCCTATTAACTTATTCTGAGTTGTGTCTTTTCCCTTCCCTGGGTTTCAAGGAAGATATATATTTTTTTAGCTGGGTGCCTTCAGGAACTTTAGGAAACCCGTTAAACTCCTGTACTATGGTTTTCCTGTGCTGCAGTTTTATATGTGAATTTCAAACAAAAATCCCTACTTCAGGGGTTTGGGTAAGGCTGGAGGCTCCTGATGGGTAAAACTTTTGTTCTTTTCACATTGTTGGTTGCATTCCCTATCTCTAATGTGTGGCAGTTAGCAGGACTCAAATATTCCCTCTTTCCTTTGAGAAGAGAGTTCGCTGAGAACTGGGTCTTCAATTCCATCTTAAGTGAGCACAGCTTGGAGAACTGTTAGTTATTTATGTTCAGCTGCTCGCAGTTGAGGCCACGGAACAGGCATCCCCAGGAGGTCCAGGATAGACTGGTTGACTGAGGGCTCTGAAGACTGCCCTATATTCCTTCTCTGTGGGTGTTGGAAGAGGTCCCCTTAGGAGATGGGAGTCAAGGTTAAAGCTGCTTCCAAACCACTGTGAATTCTTGAAACGTGCATGTAACATGCAGGTGAACTCTGCCATATGTCCTGTGTGGCTTGCTGGCAGGACTTCACGTTCTGCCCTTACCCCTCCTGCCCTGCGTTGCTTGTCATAAAGAACACAACAGTCACATTGCCCCTAAAACTTCGGGGGATCCTGCCGAAAGGTAAAGCTTCTCAGCAGGAGCGTGGCTGGGGAGTACACAGCAGAATCCAAGGTGAAGCTTTAAAAATTAGAATACTGGGACTCCCCCCACTCCAGGTGTGCTGAACTAGAACTTCGGGGTTGGGGAGGGAGTCCCTGCTATGTTTTCTTAAAACTCCTCAAATGGAGATAGTGTATAACTTCTTGAAAAATATTTGTAGGTGGACTGGACTTAAAAACAAAGAAACTCAGCCTGAGCAGATGTCTGGGGGAATTATTTTTGAGCTCTTCTAACTAGTTTAACCAGTTCATACAGCCAAGCCAAACATTCCCTTATTGTGCCGTAATTTGCATGGTAGAACCATTTTATAATTTTAAGTTAGAATTGCCCGGGACAACACTTTCTATCGTTGTAAGTATACAATAAAATAGAAAAATGACACTGATGAACAGTTTTCTAAATTTAATAATAGTTAAGGCTTATTTAGGAATCCAGGTGGGAATCTGCTTAAATGGAATTTCACCCAAAGTATGCAGAGATTTGCATATTGAAACCAAAGCTTTTTGACTTATGGTAACACATTTTTCAAAGTAGTATTGAAATAGCAATTTAAATGTATTGCCCCCAGAGATTTATTACACAGGAAATTTATTTAGTAAGGGATATATTTTTTTCCCTCTTCCAGGAGGTTTTTGGGTGGTAGAGAATTAGCTAATTTTTCTTCATTCCTTCCCTGGGACTAACTTCAGGAAGTCGATAGGAGCTTTGATAGCAAAGATCATGTTAAATGTTTAACTGTCTCTTTTGCAAATTCCCTTTCTCTGAAGGAAAATCTTGCAACTTGTTATTTGAGGTTTTAATACTTTAAGGTTTGATGGAGAATGAGTTTATGTTTTGAGATCAAAGAATCTTACTGTTGAGGTGGGACCTGACAGATGACCTGTTAACCTGCTTTTTTTTTCATTGCCTCAGTTTCATGGAAACCGTTCTTTTTTTTTTTTTTTTTTTTTAAAGATTTTATTTATTTATTTGAGAGAGAGGCAGTGAGAGAGCATGAGCTAGGAGAAGGTCAGAGGGAGAAGCAGACTCCCCGTGGAGCTGGGATGCGGGACTTGATCCTTGGTCTCCGGGATCATGACCTGAGCCGAAGGCAGTCGTCCAACCAACTGAGCCACCCAGGCGTCCCATGGAAACCATTCTTAAGGTTACGCATAGCCTCTGATAGAACTCTCTGGCATGACTTTTTTTTCTTTTTTCTTTTTTTTTTTTTTAGAGATTTTATTAATTTATTTGACAGAGAGAGAGATCACAAGTAGACAGAGCAGCAGGCAGAGAGAGGGAAGCAGGCTCCCCGCCAAGTAGAGAGTCCGATACAGGGCTTGATCCCAGGACCCTGAGATCATGACCTGAGCCAAAGGCCGAGGCTTAACCCACTGAGCCACCCAGGCACGCTTGGCATGAATTTTCTGTAGCACTTGATAGTACTGACCAGTCCTCATTGGAACTTTCTTCTTGGGTTCCTTTGCATCACTTCTGACCACATTTCTTCTTTTTTTTTTATTTCTTCCTAGGTCGTACTGTATTTGCCCTTAAATGT